>QLSR01000227.1:0-35111 GCA_031780015.1 Citrullus colocynthis
AAAAAAAAAAAAAAAAAAAAACACAATTCAACGAAATCAACTCATAAGATATTATATAATTATTATTATTACGTATAAGAAAACCACATTTCAATTATGATGGAGGTGGCTTTACGTTTTACAAACAACACACATTTATTATAGAAGAGAAAATATTTGATTTGAGAGATTTTAGGAAACTAGCTTGTTTACCAAATCATATTCAGACATGTAATTATTCCCATTCTAAAAATAGAAATAATTAAATATATATAATCAATCCCCTTTCGATCAATTTATGTAAGAATAATGTTTGACATGCAAATTAAATATGAGATATCAGTATACAGATGGAAGAAGAAGAATCATGAAAAATGATCAAAATTACTGAAGCCTCAGAAATAATCCAGAAGCTAAAGGTAGGGTCAGCCATGCTAGCTAGGGCTTCAAATGGTGGCTAACGAATTAATAATTATCAGTCATCTCCTCTTAATTAAACAAAAAACATGCACTAAAACATCACAAAGTACTGGTTAAGCAAAGATTATAGGTAAAAATGCACGTGAAGAGAAGAACCAGCATTTTAAATTTTCCTCTCGTACATATAATATAAAACCATATGACTGAAATTGAAATAGACATGGAAGTTGTTTTGCAATGTATAGTTTTCTAAAGCATATAATATAAGACAGAGAGAGAGATTTAAATGTTGGCGATGATGCTACAATAAATATTGTTGTCTTAGGTTATTTATTTGTCTAATGAAAGGGACAACGAGTCTGTCACAATATAATTGTCTCATAATAATTGTCGATATGAATCTACATGCTTTCAAGTAAGTGTTTTTTTTTAATTTTAGTTTCTCTTTCATACATAAAAAAGAAAAAAACGAAAAAAAAGAAACTAAGAAAATCAAGAATTATTATTGTTATTTGAATTGAAAGCGGTATATATATATAGGGGTAAGCAGGAAAAAAGCAGTTTCAAACTTCACAACCAACAACAAAACGGTAATGGAAAATAATGGCAAACACTTAAACACGCAGAGAGAAAAAGAAAAGAGAAAGACAACAATGAATAATAATAACAATAATAATAACAATGATGAAAACTAAAAAAAAAAAAAAAAAAAAAAAAAAAAAAAAAAAAACATAGAGACACAGCACAAGACTCTACGCAACCACAAATATGTCGTACACAAAAACGACTTTGGATTTGAAGAAGAATAATTTTATATGTTCAAAACTACGCATTGAAATTTGTACCAAAATAACATTTTAATCCAAAATCAAAACAACGCAACAAACTTTTCCGCATTATTCTCCAATTTGCTCTTAAACATAATAATGTGACAAGAAATTAGGGGAGTGAGGGGAAGCATTTTCAGATGAAGGGTTTTTTTTTTTTTTTTTTTTTTTAGTACAAATTATCAGCAGATCTATTGCAATGTAGACATAATAAACAGAAACGGAAGTTTAAAAAAAAAAAAAAAAAAGTTCATGAGATCTGGAAGAGAAAAATGAGAAATGAAGCTGCCTAGCTTTTTAAGATCTTGGTGGTAGGAAGAATTGCGTACCCGCCATGAAGCTATTGAGTGGCGTTGAATACAAAGAAGAAGGATCCATCAAGGGTAATGCGGCGGTGGAACCACCGCTTGCGGTGGCATCAGCGGCACCAGCGATGAAATTCAGTGGTTGCACTCCACTACTACTCCCACCACCACCGGATGAAGTCTCAGCCGGTGGAATATAATTATTTTCTGGTCCTTGATCGTATAGAATTCCTTTGAAAACATGTCCTCCGATATTTACCGCCGTTTGATACGCGTATTGGTCGTCAGTATCGTCGGTAGAGCTGACGCGAACGCAACGGAAAACAGCCGGAGAGTTTAACTCGGCTGGGAAATTCCCAATTTCCAACCCTAGAAAACGAGAGTAAACCCCAAATCAAGAGATTTATATATTAGGGATTAAATTAAACAGAGAGGATTAATGAATGGGTGAGGAATACTGAAAAACAGTAAGTAAAGAAGGGGCAGAAAAAGGTGATGGGGTTTACTATAGAGAGAAGAGAAGTTTGACATCTGCAACACGCAATCTCAAAAAATAAAAGTGAAGGGAGAAGGAATGATTGTATTTTGTACCAGAAGTATTGTTGTTGGTGGGGATGAGAGTGCAGGCAAGAGAAGAGGAAGAAGTGGGGTTATAATCTCTGTGGCGTTTGGGATTATTGTCGCCATGGAGATGAAGTTGATGTTGATGATGGCTTTGTAAGGCAGCGAGTTTGTCTTGGCGCTCGCGACGCTTGGCGGCAGGGACCCAAGTGCTTTTCACATGGGTTTCACAATGGAATCCTCGGCTCTTGCAACAAGTTCTGCACCGCATATGGCTGCAATCTTTCTTCGCTTGGTTGCCGCAGTCTTGGCAGCTGATTCCACCTCCACCGGATCCTGAGCTTATCATCATGAAATTACCCGATCTGGAGGAGGATTCATCGGAGCTCCGGACGCCTAGAGGAGCGGAGTAGGGAGTAGTCCGGGATTGGGTTTGGAAGAGAGCTTGTTCTTGATGATGATGATGATGATGATGATGATGATGATGCTGCTGCTGCTGCTGCTGCCATACCTCCACGTTGCCCTTATACCAAAACAAGCTGCTATCCGGGGGAATAATTTCGTTGGGGCGGTTGTTTTGTTGGTTTTCTTGGTGCTCTTCTCTTCCTCTTTCTCCTCCTCCTCCTCCACCGCCTCCTAAAGTGAAAAAGCCAGACATTGTTGCTCTGACCCAGAACCTGAAGATGACCTAAAATCCATAATCAGAGGGTGGAACCCCTCTGCCTGAATTGGAGGCGCCTGAATTTTAAATTATTAATAAAATTGAAGGTGTGTATATAATTGGGGGTTTGGGGGATGGGAATTGTTTTGATGGAATGATGATAATCCTCGTATGTGAAAATTTGAGTTTGGGGAATGGAAAGGGAAAAGAAGAGAGAGTGATATGTGAGTGTGTAGTGTAGTTAATTACCAAACTGGTGCAGCAGTTTCTGCTACTGCTGGCTGCCGGCTGATGGTTGATGGCAGCGTTAATCACGCTTTCAATTCTCCCTTCCTTTCTTTTTCCAATTTCCCTCTTCCCTTTCACTCAGTGTTACTAACACATCCGCATTTATGCCCAAGAATTACACCTCGCTCTGCAACGCCGCCATGCCTTTCTTTTTCCTTTCCCTTTCTTCTTCTCTTTTTTTTTTTTTTTCTTTTTCTGTCGTTTTTTTTTTTTTTTTTCTTTTTCTGTCGTTTTTTTTTTTTTTTTTCTTTTTCTGTCGTTTTTTTTTTTTTTTTTCTTTTTCTGTCGTTTTTTTTTTTTTTTTTCTTTTTCTGTCGTTTTTTTTTTTTTTTTTCTTTTTCTGTCGTTTTTTTTTTTTTTTTTCTTTTTCTGTCGTTTTTTTTTTTTTTTTTCTTTTTCTGTCGTTTTTTTTTTTTTTTTTCTTTTTCTGTCGTTTTTTTTTTTTTTTTTCTTTTTCTGTCGTTTTTTTTTTTTTTTTTCTTTTTCTGTCGTTTTTTTTTTTTTTTTTCTTTTTCTGTCGTTTTTTTTTTTTTTTTTCTTTTTCTGTCGTTTTTTTTTTTTTTTTTCTTTTTCTGTCGTTTTTTTTTTTTTTTTTCTTTTTCTGTCGTTTTTTTTTTTTTTTTTCTTTTTCTGTCGTTTTTTTTTTTTTTTTTCTTTTTCTGTCGTTTTTTTTTTTTTTTTTCTTTTTCTGTCGTTTTTTTTTTTTTTTTTCTTTTTCTGTCGTTTTTTTTTTTTTTTTTCTTTTTCTGTCGTTTTTTTTTTTTTTTTTCTTTTTCTGTCGTTTTTTTTTTTTTTTTTCTTTTTCTGTCGTTTTTTTTTTTTTTTTTCTTTTTCTGTCGTTTTTTTTTTTTTTTTTCTTTTTCTGTCGTTTTTTTTTTTTTTTTTCTTTTTCTGTCGTTTTTTTTTTTTTTTTTCTTTTTCTGTCGTTTTTTTTTTTTTTTTTCTTTTTCTGTCGTTTTTTTTTTTTTTTTTCTTTTTCTGTCGTTTTTTTTTTTTTTTTTCTTTTTCTGTCGTTTTTTTTTTTTTTTTTCTTTTTCTGTCGTTTTTTTTTTTTTTTTTCTTTTTCTGTCGTTTTTTTTTTTTTTTTTCATTTCTAACAATATTATAAATCCTTTTTTCTTTTTTTTCTCTCTCTCTTACTTTATAAATCTACCCCTATACTTTCTACTTATTATATTTACTTCCCTTAAATTTTAAAACTCCACCATAACCCAATGCAAATCGAATGCACTTGTAAATCACATGGATCTAAAAACGACTTACTCTATTTGATTTGTGAACAAGCTAGAGTTTGAGAAACGAAGATCTTTGGTAACTTTCATTGTAAAATTTCTCTTTCCTATGTACTAATTTTAACTAAACGATTTTTGGCATTAATAAGTATCAAAGGTTTAAATTCTCTTAAATTCGAAAACGAGAGAACATAAAAAAATAAAAGATATTGAGTTAATTATAATGCAACTGAAAATGTACTTGAAGAGTATTGATGACGCATGAACTTTATGTGACCAGGAAGGGTTTTTGGTTTTTGGTTTTTGTAAGAGATATGAGAAACGGGTTGAACCGGTTATGAAAAGGAATGAATGAACCCGGTCGAGTTTGATTTATTAATGTTCCATAAACTTGAGGCCCAGCCCCTTAAGCAAACGGCCGAAACTGGACCTAATCGGGCTTATGCTTTCACAACATTGTTTGTAATGGACAAACAGAAGCCGAGAAATAAGAAATGTTTTTATTGGGTAGTGTACGGAAAAGAAAATAGAATCTTGTGTGTATCTGACCTTTATGTAATTTGGTTTGGGGGATTTAAGGCCAATTCCTTTTTTATGCCCGTTTCCTACTTTCGGACTTATGTCTCCCGACTTTCATCAGATAAAAAGCAGCTCCATGACTCGTAACTCCCACAAAAAAATATAAATATAAATAAATCTTCACTTCTTTTTATCTTTCTTTTTTTTGGTTCAAAAATAAGAGAAAGGCTTAACATTTTAAAGTGAATTTTAAATTAATTACATCAATTACAAAAATACAAGATCTCAATACAAAATAATATTAAGGTTTAAATTCAGTTGTACTATAGTAATATAAAACTATTCATTTCATCTTCATACTTCAAGTGTTAATATGGTCTTTTTATATCTTAATCAAACAGTTTATAAATTGTTTATGATACCATCAATTGCTTATGTTTTCTCGTATTTTTCATAATAAATTTGTAAAATAAATAAATAAAAATTGTGAGATTTAACCAAAATATAGCCATGAAATTAAATTGAAACTTAAAAACACGAGTTATATAAATGAGGTAGAATTAAAGCACTTGTTTGAATTGAATTTTCAAGTTGCTTTCAAAACATAAGCCTTATAAATAAATACTTTTAATAATTTAAAAAGTGATTCTATACAAATTTATCTTTATCTATATAATAATGAAACAATGGGCGAAGGAGATTTGGGCAGTGAGAACGAGGGAAGATAGGGTTAAAATTAAAAAGAAAATAATGACATATTATAATTATATATTATATATATTTATATGAATGTTGCTCAGAGTTGATGGCGTGGCTCTACAAGAATACACAGCGCCACTTCTCCTCGTACCTTTTATTTAACAATAATCAATATCTCCTTTTTGGCTTCGCCCTTTTTTTTTTTTTAATTTTTTTTATTATTAATTTCGTCCCGTTTGGCTTCCTTTAGTATCATAAAATAAAATCAAGCTTCTTACATTACATGCTATATCTATTTAATTTAAATTTAATCGATTAGACACTTTTTAAAGTTTAGACCCTAAAATAGATACAAACACAATTTTCATCTCCAACTTTTTTTATTTCATTCTACTTATTACAAATGTCTTTTAAATTAAAAAATAATAGCTTCTAAAATCTTGTTCACCCCTTTAAATTTAGTTAAAGATTTCAAATTTTATTTTAAAGAAGATAAAATGTGAGAAAATTTTAAAACTTTAAAGAAAAAAAAAAAAGTTAATGAACGCACCTTAAAATAGATTGTTCTCACTTTCTTTTTTTTTTTTCCATTTTAACGTAGGTTCATTAACTATTTTATTTTAATATATTGTTCTCACCTTAATAGGTAGTCCTTCACAAAACTTTTATTTATCTTTCAAGAATAGTTTTGAAAATATTTGAAAGATAACATTGGGGAGCATACTTAGAGAGTAACATGTGTGTTGGACCTTTTGGTGGGACATATTAGAATCTCTTGCACCCACTTGTGAGACAACATGTCTATTATAATTAAGCTAATATCTCTAATATTTTTATTTATTTGAGAAAAAATAATATCTTTACTATTTAATTAATATCATGGTATACTTCTTTTAGTTTATAATGTCACGTGATATCTTTTTTACACACATTGTATTTTATTATGTTTTTTCTAATTAGAATACTAATGAAAGATTTAATCATAAAATCTAGAATCTACCATCTTTTTTACTAACAAAAGTCTTATAGATCCCTATTAATTAAATTCATACATATATTATACCAAATTGACCACTGCCATCGTCACTATCCGCATAATGTTTATTTGTTTTTTCTTTTTCTTTTTTTTAAAAACAAACAATACCAAAGGAACCATCTTGGACCAGTATAAATAATATACGGAAAATATATATATATATATATATATATATACACACACTATTATTCAATCTTTAGAATCTAATTCGCTGAGTAAAAGAGACCCGATCAAATTTACAATATTGTTTTGGTCCATATACAATACAAAATAAAAAGTAAACACTATTTTCTTTAAAAATAAAAACCAAATAAATATATTAACGACTATTTGAAGATTTATAAAAATTATAAAACTAAAATTAAAAAAATACTTAGGTGCATCCTAGACTACGTGCAACCATCTTTATGTACCCCATCAAATTATCCCATAATAGGTTATCACATGACATGAAAAATTTTTATTACCTCTTTCTTTAAATTTTTTTAAAAAAATTAAATACATGTGACAAGAATAAGATACATAGAGATAAGTACACGTACACGTTGAAATGAAATGCACCCTAGTATTGCTGAATTGAAAGAAAATGAAAGTGCGAGTAAAAATATAAAAATATTATTTGAAGAGTGGTGGCACCTATTTACAAGCATCCAAATATTTTTATTGTTTTAACGAAAAAAATAAAAAATAGAAAAAAGAAGGCTTAGTTAAGATCATGTCATTGTCAGGCTTTTTGATGGAGGTTGCCAACTAATATTGCGCATGCTATTAATAAGGGTTTCTAATGGAGAGACCTACGAGAATTCATCCCCTAAAGAGGAAACATCCATTTTTCTTTTCTTAAAAAACCAACCTATTTGCCTTCATCTTCATTTCAAATCTCCAATTATTTACATTGTTTTTTGAAATAAAGCAATCTCAACAAAACGTCATTTCATTAAATAAATAACTCATTTAAAATCACTCACAACACTAATCTTATTCATCCTATTCCTATTCTTATTTTAAGTTAAACAACATGTTTGACTCAACTTTCAACCAGTTAAACATGTGAGATGAAAAAATAATAATAAAAAAAAGATTCCAACCTTTTACATTTTAGTTAATAATATATGCTTTAATCAATTCACAAAAAAAGCTTACTGTACAAAAATAATATATGCCTAAGTACTTAGAAAAGAAAAAAAAAAAAAAAAAAAAATACAAACATATTGAAGTATTTGAATATACTATGGATATTAATTTAAACAGTGAAAAAAAAAAAAGTTACAAAAACCGTTGGTCCTTAACCGGTAGAAAAGTAACTAATTAATCTCCAGCTTTAGTTGCTAATAAATTTAGTCTATGTAATTTCAAATTTATTAAACGCTGAATTTCTATACTTCATAATTTGTCTAAAAATTTTCATCAAAATTGAGCGTAAGATTTTATTACACAAGGAATAAATTTATAAACAAACATGATTGATGATGATCTATAAATGTAAAACAAAAATCTTTAAATCATACTAATATGATTCGAATTGCCAAATGCAGAGACTAGCTAGAAAAATCGTTATTTATTAAAGTTGGATGAGTAAATTAATTGCAATAATTTAAAAGTTTACAAAGTAAATGGTTGGTGTGGAGAAATTAGGAGAAGCAAAATGAAAGAAGAAGGCAGTAAATGTGGGGGAAGAGAGAGAGAGAGAGAGAGAGAGAAAAGAAAGAAAGAAAGAAAGAGAAGAAGAGTGAATAATGATTTAAATGTGGGAGTCCCAATAAGCGTTTATACCTTATGAATGAATGCCCTGTCATCCTCGAGCCTTGTGTTTGTTCCCATGGTTGACTCTCCTTCTCCTTCTCCCCTCCCCTCCTTCTTCAAAACCAATTTCAAAACCTCTCCCTATAATATAACCTAATTCCCTAAACTCTTCTCTCTTTCTTTCTTTCTTTCTTTCTTTTTTTTTTTTTTTTTTTTTTTTTTTTTTTTTTTTTTTTTTTTTNGAGAGAAAATAAAAATAAAAAAGAACCCATTATATTACAATATTATACCACAAATCCCAAAGTTAACTAACCCTGAAATGAAAAATGTGAAGGAAAGGAAAGGAGTCACTGTCGCAATAAATCATGAGTTGGGGTTTGATTGGATTGGAAACTGGAAGGAGCATGTGATCACCTCTTAACTCCATTCCCAAAAACTTAAAATCATATATTTGGATGGACTCTTCTTTCTTTTTAATTACACAACAAATTTTTAATATCTGCCTTTTCATTTCTTCTTCTTCTTCTTCTTCTTCTTCTTCTTCTTCTTCTTCTTCTTCTTCTTTTTTCTTTTTCCCTTACTCTCTCATCTTTCTCTTGTCAATTTTGCTTTCTATTTCTAACCATTTCATTCTTTTATTACCTTACAATCCCGTCACCATCCCCTCCTTTCATTTTCTCCTTTTCCTTTCTCTTATTCAATGCCAATCCTTAACCATTTTTTTCCCTTTTTCTTCTTTACTTATTCTATTTTCAAACTATACTTTCATTCATTACTAAAATCATAATCCTAGTATACTATGGTGGTAGTGTAAAAATTTTTCTCTAAAACAAATTTCGTGGTTTGAATTACACTCAATTTCTTTTAGATGTTGGTTGAGTTAATAAAAAACAACGTAAGACAAATTTTAAGAGAGAAATATTAGAGAAAGATGGACTTCATCAACTAATTAGTCATAAGAACTAGAGGTCAACAAATAAAGAATACAATAAATGTGATTGACTAGAAAATTGACATACGTGGTTAATTACCTCTACGGGTGGAGGAAAAACAATTTTTATTAGAGAGAATGTTACATAATATAGAATAATGATGCCTCTAGGCTTAGATAGTTTATATGATGCATTTTTCTAAACCCTAAAGTCACAGTCGTAAATAATCATAAACATTAAATATATCAACAAAATCATCATACTCGAGCTCGGTTGTTTGAAGTGCCAAATAACATATTCAAGGCATTCCAACATAACTCATATATCATATAAGGATTTAAAGGTCTCTCAATCTTTCTAGCATGAGATTCTTAATATGCTCGCTCGGAAATTACTCCTCTTTAAGTTCATCATTATGCATTAGATTTCAATTTCTTTTAGACCAAGTATTCGTTGAGTGCTAGAAGCTCTGATACTATATTAGAGAAATAGAAATATGAAATTTCATCTCAAAATTAATTTAAAAAAAAAAAAAAGAAAAAACTTAGCATTCAATTAAAAGACCATATGGTAAAAAAAAATAATAATAATAATCTTTCCACTACTACAAGACACTCATCAAGAGACCGTAGAGGCAATACAAATTAAGCTACGTTATTTTGATAGGGGGATCAAATAATGACACATGCCATTATTGTTGTTATTTTGTGACTATATTATTCCATAATTTTAATCACACATTTTCTATAGCCTACAAAAGTTGAGTCATGCGAAAGTAATTAGAATTTTAGTAGAAGATTAATACAATGTAAACAACTCTCACGAGTAATTAGAATTTTAGTGAATGTGGTTGTTGACAATGTATATACTTCATTGAAACCAAGTATAAGAATAAATAATATTCACAAATTAAAGGAATCATTGTAGAATATAAAATCCAAATTAAATGGTATAAGAATAAATATTTACTCAAATCCAAATAAGTGAAATAATGGCTTTAAGAAAACTTTGGTACATGATCACAATAGAATTTAATACGATGGTACAACTCCTCAGAGAATGTCAGAAGGGAAGGTTTTGCCGTCATGAAAGCATTTTAGAGTCTCTAATTGCTTATCGTCGTAGGGGGAAAAGAAGCTTTTATTCATCTGAAAAGTGTTAATTTTCATGTATTATTTTAGTAAGAAATAGTTCAACACGGACATTTTTCTCTCTTTTGGTCGACTTTATAATTGAAAGCTTGGAAGTCGGCTTCTAAATTCTAAACAAATTTAATTATAAGTTTCATCCATAAAACTTAATTTGATGTTTTTTTTAACGATGTATGAAAAGATCAAATCATAGATTTTGAGATTGATAATACAAGTTCATGTCAGTTAAACTATGCTCATGTGTTGGCGAATTAAAAAAAAAAAAAAAAGAAAGAGTTAGAATTTCAAAAGATATAGAATATGTCACTGGATTTTTATTTTTGTTCTAATACGTTTTTGAACTTTTAACATATCGAATATGTTTCTAAGCTTTCACTTCTGTTTCTAATAGTTTCTTGACATGTTAAATATTTTTTTTCATGAATCTATTATACATGATATTGAATTTTCTCTTTACAAAATTGAATATGTTATATGATTAATTAAACACAAAAGTAAAAATTTAAAGACAAATTAAAGATATGAAATTGAAATTTTAAGTACTAATCAAACATTTTTTTAAAGTTCATAGATCTATTAAATATAAAGTTGAAAGTTGGTCCCTAAACATTCCATTTGAGACTAAATTTATAATTTGACCTAATAATTATACAAAGTGTTGTGCGGCTGGCTTCCAACTTTTTTATATTATGTCAATATCTATATCGTCATAATGTTAGGGTCACACGGTCCCCATGAAAAGTTTTTAACTTTCAATGTGAGTCTCACGACTTATTAACTTCTCTCACAAATAGGCCTATAACTTACTAACATCAACTTCATTCACTTATTAACTCTTCTATTATATTTGTCAGCACCATGACTTATTGACACTAACTTCCTCTTATTCACCTCACCCCATCGTCATCTTTTCTCCTTTTTTTTTTTTTTTCTTTTTTCATCTTTTTAAAATCCTAAATGTCAAAAATAAATAAATATTCAAATATAAACTCCTCCAAGTTAAACAACTTCACATTCCAAGCACAAACTCCATAACTTTAGATTAACAATTTTGCACTCTAGACACAATCTTCATAAGTTTAAGTTTAAGGCCAAACAATTAAGTACTCCAACATAGATAAACACTTTCCCTAAAACTTCAAAATTTTCGATGGCTAATACCTAAGTCGTTTTGTGGAAATTAAAATGGGGTAATTAAATTGAAACTTTTAGAAGATTGAAACCAAAAGTGTAAAACAAAATTTGTAGTAGTACTTTTAAGGACATTTTGTAGAATGGAGCGATAATTTGAAATAGGGTGGGGCCTAAAGTTTGAAGAGGTAGCTTAGGTTTCTTTTTAGGTAGGTAATCAAAGACTTAAGGAATCTTTCAAATCCTTCTTAGTAAGGAGGATACCTTTTTTCGAGAGAGTTTTCTTAGGGTTTTTGTCTATTAGCTTAGCCTATCACCACATCTTTGATCTTAGTAATATTGTATTGGAAATAAAGGTAAGATCAAAAATATATATCTGAAACACTTATCAAATCCATATATACATTCAACTATTTGGTTGCTCCGTAAACATCAATAACTTTCCATCTCTATACTATTGCTTTCCCAAATGCCCACCCTCCACTAACCATTAATCAAAATTTTAAACCTTAGTATTAATCTAACATTTACGTTAGTATACATCAATTAAAACTATCAACTTTAAACTTTAGAATTGATTCACTTAGTACAAGTTTGGGCTTAAATTGATACAATTATAAGTCTTACGTGATATTTTTTTAAACGAAACGTAATAAAAAGTGTAAATTAAACATACTTACAAGATTATTGAGTTTGAATTCGTACAATTATTAGTTCATAGTATTAATTGATACGAAGAATAAATTGATTTTTTTCCTGAAATTTATCTTCACAAATTACAAATCAATATTTTAATTTATTTGTGTTTAACAATGTTGGGTAAAGATTGGAAGATTACTATAACTAGTTAAATTATGGTGGCTTAATTATAAAAGAAAATTATATAATTTTAAAATATGAAACATGTTATAATGTTATTAGAAATTGCATTCATAGATTATTGTGATTTGATTGAAAAGATCAAATATGTATGATCCCAAAAATTTGTTGAATTACAAAAAGCATAGTCTAAGCGTAATACCTATATATATTATTCTAAAACAGGGCAGATGCTATTTTGAGTTATACAACGAAATCATGAAAGTAGATGCCGATGCCATGCTTCTTCTTCAATTTTCTCCTTTAATTTTCATCATATTAACTTCCAATGATCACATTATTCTCAAATGTCTGCCTATTATTATCACATCTTTTAAGAAATTACACTTCTTCAACTGAAATTCAAACTAGATTTTTCAAGTTAAAAAGACGGTTTTTTTTAAAAAAAAAAAAATTGTTTAAAATGTGTTTTTAAGTGAATAATTTTTGTGTTATTCTAAATAAGTTTTAACAATATTTTTTTCTTCACTTTATATAAAATTTTGAAGAAAAGTTTGATTGAGGTTTTGAGCTGGCCACACGGACACTGTGTAATTAATTAAATTGTAATAAATATATAGGATTTGTTCCACATATCTAAGCCATTGAAGCACAATTAATTACTGTTAAGAAAAAATCAACGTCCTATAAGTGTGGTTATGGCCATTAATGGTTGCTTGGTTTGACAACGTTTATTCAATCTTCTTAGTTCCCTTCCAACATCAATACCTAATTAAACGAAATTAGGTTTAGTTTAACCCATTATGTAAATTTAAAACAAAATCATTTTAGAAACTTAACATTTTCATACATTAAATAATTTTGATATCTACAACTTACATACGTTTGTCATTTCTAAATACTTTACATGCAGACTGTCTAATGAACAAAACAAATTTCACAAAAACATTACTTTAGCAATAATGAAAGATAATGCCATTACTTTGCGTCTATCAAAAAGAAAATGAGGAATATTTAGTTTTTTTTTTTCACAGAATTAATAATATATTTCACTCTTGCTTTGCATAATTAGTTGTTTTTCTTTATTATTCGACACAATACCATTTGTTGTTAAGATTTCTATAGCCATGTGGTATTCTGTCCAAGCCTCAAAGCTACTAAAGACAATGATAGTTTTGTAACTTTTTGAGAGGTGAAGGAAATTTAATGCAACGACTTTTTGAAGTTGAAGGATATTATGAAATATTAACATGATTTAGCATTTTTTTTTTTTTTTTCTTTTCAGGAAAAGAAAGCCCATGTTAAAGTAAACTATTTATATTAATAAGTACACACACATATGTAGTCTAAAGTTGAATACATGTAGTAAACTAAAAAGTGCCAACAGATTGCCCTGAACTTTTAAATACAAAGCTTTCTTTATATATATATATATATAAAGAAAATTAATTGGTACTCAAAAAAAAAAAAAAAAAATAGTTGATGGCCTATAGACTATGCCTAGGATCCTAGATTTAACGACCAACCTTTGTCATTAAATTGGATTAGGTTATCAAATTGTCAAAATTTAATCGATTGGGTCTATTTGGTAATGTTTATAGTTGATATTTCCTATTTCTTATAAGGAGGTTTTAAGAAAATTAAATATTTAAGTACCAAAATTTGCTAATGAACAAACACAATTCTTAAAAAGGAAAGAGAAAAGTAAAAATGTGTTAGATTTTAATAAATGTTAGGATGAATACTATGTTTGAGAAGTGATGGACTCTTCACATTAAAAAGAGTCTATAATTTTGGTTTTATTTCGTCAAGCATCTTTAAAGGATGTACGAGTCTTCAAGAACTTTTGGAAGAGTTTTTGTTTTCTCTATTTCTTATAATTATGACCATTGAGAGAATTTTTGAAGTGTTTGGGTCCCAAACTTTAGCCCACCCCATGTTTGAGGCTCCAATATAATAGTTGAAATTTACATTATTATAACCTCCAATTTACTATAGTGTCACTATTTTTAAATATTTCTCTATTATACTGTTTACTGTTTACTATTTCTACCAAATTTAAGATAGTATAAGTCCCAAACACATACTATTGTAACCCAGATTAAAATAGTATACACCTCAAGCATAGATTATAATAACTAACTTAGTGTTCCAAACACCCTATTGTAATTATAATAATTTTCGCATACTAAACTTTTTTAGCGAGGTCATATTTTTTCTCTGATTGTTGAAGTTTTCAATGTAAATTTTTGTATTTCTTATTTTTATTGTCTTTATTTATTTTTGCTTACTAAAAGTTTAGATGCATTTTTTCCTAAGAAACAAGAACACTTAATATCAAATTGGTCTAACACCGTAGAAAAGCTAATGTAAATTAGTTTATTTGTGAAGACATATACTTTCAATACAAGAAGTAAGATGTACCAATAAATTAATATATATGTTATATTATTACTATATATATATATATATACCTGTATGTATGAGTTTATTCTCAAATGTATATAAAATACGACTTTAAACATGCTCTCATCCTATACTAATTAAATAACATGGCTACAATTTAAGCTCTATATATCTTTCTTGAACAAGTAATATAGAGAAGAATGTGACGTATTTATATGTATACAGAGAATATAGTTGTTACACAAATTAAAGATGCCAATGTGTTTATCAAGTTAATTTATCAATGTGACAATATTGCATACTTATGCCTAATTATTGAGAATCAGAATAAATAGAGATGGAAAAATTGTTCCTTTAATTTCTATATTCTCAAACATTAACTTTATCAAAAGAATAAGGATTTCTTTTGGCACAGACTTGACACAAAATCAAGATATTGGCTTCTAAATCTGAAAGGAAAATATTATCATATAAAAATTATAAAGAAATAATGCTTTTTCTGTACTTTTGATTCCATAGTATATATAAATTACGAAACAACAAGAGTAATACATGACCTTCATCTTAGCTCAAATAACCTAATAATTTAAATATGGAGTGCTATGCTGATTTCCACATCCTTCTTTTGGTATATATATTCCTTTCTGAATCACCTTCATTTGGTAAATATGATTATAATAAAAATTTTAGAATAATAAGTTTTGGTTTTTTTTTTTTTTTTATGTATTTTCTGTCTAAAAGGAGGGGATGTGATAATTTTATAATATGAATTTCATTTGTTTTCAAATAATCAAAATGAATCAATTTTTTTTTTATAAATATAACAAAATGGCATTGTGTATAAATTTTTAAATTTAGACAGTGACATTTTGCTATATTTATAAATTTTTATAGCAGTTTTGTCATTTAAAACAATTTTTTCTAAATTATTGGTATAACAATTTGAAATTTATTATTTTAAAATAATAAATTAAATTATTTCCTTTTCAAATATATCAAATACAAAATTAAACACCAACTTGAACTGAACTCAATTGTTTAAGATATATACTTTAACCCAAAATTTAAAATATTGATGTCGACATAAATATCGAGGCCTTAGTTTTACCAAAATTTTGATGTAAATATTCATAAAATATCAATTTTTGATGGATATTTATGAATTAAAAAAAATAAATTTAAATTAGTAAATAAATAATTTTATGATTCTTGAAAGTCTATTATTCATATTATGTTTACATTAGTGACATTTTGTTACTTATTTTTTTTTATGTTTTGTAGATTTTTCTATGATACAATGGAAATATCGATCCACCCTTCATGTTGATGTCGAACCTATGGAAACATGAAAATATCGATCGAAATATCAACATGTCGACAAAAATTTAATATTATGCTTTCACTCAAGAAGTTAGTCAAATATTCGAACGTTACCTAGAGTCTTTCACCAATATATTTGGACTAAGTAAAATGAGAGAAATTAAACTTGCCTAAAATCTTAATCTATCAAACTTTCCTAGTCATATCCACTACGAGAAAAATAAATTTCATTAAATAAATGACATAATTAAGGAGACATTTGACTTGTTAATTGTTGTACTGTAAATAAATAAATTACAAAAGAGATTTAAACACGCAAAAACACTCCCATAATTTCGACAACACATATACAAGAATAAAATCAAGAAAAACTTTCAACATTTTACAATATTTGTTTCAAACCAAAAAGAAATCAAAATAAAAATATTATATTTCATTAATTTAATTTAATTCGAAACGGGCCATCATTAACATTTGAGAAAGAAAAAAGGTAAAATATGAACAAAAATATGTAGGACAAATTTTATTGGGCAGTTAGTAAAAGAGTCGATGGTAGGCATTGGAGGAGGCAGCTTAACCTTAAAGCAACATATTAGAATTAGATTAGATCATAATCCCTAAGATAAGTAGGGCAATTAAGGTCATTAATGGAGTCATCGAGGTTTGTACCAAATTCCCAATATAATGGCTTAATTATGGATAACTCGACAGCCAAGCCTTAATTGATTGGCCTTCCTCCTCTTCTCGTTCTTATTGTGGCTAATTATTTCCATTAGCACCATAAATCGGCAGTCAACCCAAAATGATGCCTTACTTTAGTTAAACCTTTTAATTATAATTATTAAAGTTCTGCTGCTTTAGGCGTTCAGGTACGAAACAGTTGCATAATCAAATTATTATTTTAATTTTTCTTTTTATTAAATTATCATTTTAGTCTCTTTGTTTTGGAGTTTGTTTCAATCATTTTGAATTTAGTCCCTCAATAATAATTTGAATGGAAGTTGGTTAAATGACAACAATAATTTTCATGTAAGAAAATACAATATGTGAATATGTTTTTAAAACTAAGAGCGAAAGTACTAATAGATGATAAAAAGAAGGTTTTGAAAAAATCAACAATAACTAACTGTAAATTTGGTCCATATGGATTGGAGAATATTAGAATTTAATCTTCATGGTTTGATTAAACCTTAATAAATAGTCCCGACGAGGTTTCTATAGACTATTTATCACGGTTGATCAAACCATAAAGGTTAAATTGTAACTTTTAAAACAATATTGACTAAATTCTAACCTTCTCTAAATCATAAAAACTAAATTTGAATGTTTTTTAATATAGTAAAATGAGTCAACTTATTTACAAATGTAACAAAACGTCATTGTTTATCATTGTCTATCAATGATAGATAATACTAGTCTATCAATGTCTATTATTATTTATCACTGATAGATGATGATATTTTGCTATGTTCGAAAATATTTCCAGCAATTTCTCATTTAAAATAATTATTCGGACCAAATTTGTAAAATTAAACAAGTCTCGAAACACAAAGATCAAAATCGTATTTTCAAACTAATATTTATTATCATATTTGGTTAGAGTTTAAGCAATCCGATGATCGACAAAATATACGTTAGTTAATTGAACAATATTCAAATTTTGACGGTTGAAAAAAATCAAAACTTTAAAACGCCTTTATGAATAATTCATACTATATTTGAAAACTAAAGGGGAAAAAAAACTTTGTCACATAGATAAAAGAAATTGAGTGTTATGAAATATTAACATGTGAATAAAGAAACAATATAAAATCAATATGAGAGCATTGTTTTTAATAGGAGGAAAGGAAGGCAAGGTTTTCGGCGAAGAACATAACCTTTGGAAACACACATCATTGAAATTTGGTCGTTGATTTGACAACCCACCTTCACATACACACACTTAAACATTGATTTTCTTCTTTGAATGGACCATCACCACACTTAAGACATATTCATTTTCTTTCCAAAATTCGTTACTTAATGATTGTTAATTATAAGAAGAAAAACAGAATACACAGCGCTCAATAATAATAATAATTCAAAATTGCATACATACTTACTTAAGTTAGTTGACATGATGTAAAAACGAAGGCACTTTACAAGAGATAGAGCAAGACATGAGGGGGACACACATGAGGGATATTGTGGATCAACTTTAGGCTTTTCCAATGAAAAAGAATGGGTCAGGGCCCATTAGTGTAACAAGTTAGTGTTGCCCAAAATGAATGACTTGGTGCTATTGGGCCATCCCCATCCCCATCCACAAGCTTAGATCCTATTATTCTCCTTTTCACTATATTTGATTCCCATGCTCCCAACTTCTTTTTTAGGGGTACTCACTGCTAACAAATACTTTCTCATTATGAAAAGGCCACAATCAAGTCGAAAGTATTGGCATACATAACATAATGAAAAACAATTTGCAGATACAGCAAAAGTTAGATTCAACTCTTATTAGAGTTTATTAGTGATAGATTATATTGCTAATAGCTCATAGACTTTGCTATATATACAATTTTTTTTATAAAAAAAAGTTATTGCTATTCACTTAATTATTAGCCCTACCCATTGCCATTAACATTATAAAAAATTACCAAATATAACAATTTCTAACTCATAAATAGCTACTTCCAAATTAAACCATTTTTGTTGTTTGCCATTCTTTTTCCCTATCCTCTCAAAATTCTATTGGGTTGGTCAGGCCCAAGTTCACGTGAACATGAATTCAGCATTCAAACTCTAAGTTCCATGGAGTTTTTTTGTAGGGAAAATATGCACATACATACATATATAAAGTGTATGTGTATATATATGTGTATGTGTGTATATATATGTATGTGTATATATAATTCCAACGATAAGTTAGTATTTTAATAATTAATCATAAAATATATACTATGTCAATTATTTACATGCTAACCAAATTTCAATGTTATATAATACTTACTTTCATAAACATAAGATTGGATTTATCGCTTCTTTATTCGTCTATTTTAATAGAATCATTTTTGCAACCATTCCATCTTATGGTTGATAGTCATGGTGAAATCTATTTAGTTCGAAAAAATAAATATATAATTATTCAAATATTTGATGGAACTATTTTCAAATAGAGCAAAATAAGTCAAATTATTTATAAATATAGAAAATTTTCATTATTAATTTTATTATTATCAGCGATAGACTTCTATCAGAATTTATAGCAATAGATAGTGAAATTTTCCTACATTTATAAATAGTTTAATATTCTTTTTATTTTTAATAATTTTCCATATACGTCGTGAAGAGCTATCCAATTAAAACAAAGAAAAAGGAGGAAAATATAGGAAATTGCGCTCTATTGGTTTATATTGTTTGATTAAATATATCAAATAGTTCTAGTTAATATTATATTCAAAATTCCAAAATTTACTTAGTTAAAGTCATGTTTCATTTGATGAAAAGATCAGAGATTCAAATTTTCATATCCGATATGATTTAGCATACGAAATGATTAATCAATTAATGTTTTGTATTTAGTATTTAGCTTGTTTGAATATTTTATTAGATTATATTATTTGAATGAAATATAGTTGGACCCAAACTCCCACAAAGCAACTTCTTTTCTAGCCACAAAAGCTCACTAGCAACCTATATTACTCTATTTCTATATATTTGATGTGTTCGTTATCCACCAAGAAAAGCCGTAACTAGTTACTGGCTGATTTAGTTAGTTTCCATGGATTCATTATATCAATAGTAAAGTCTTAATAACATAATTATATTGAATTCATATATATATATATATATATATATATTTTTTTTTCTATAACAACTTAAAAATAGGTACTAGTAGCCAGAAACTCCTCTCTTATGTGTGGAGGAAGACCATACCTTTTGCAATGAAACAATTAGAAAGGAGAAATGGGAGATGAAGAATGGCGCATGCAAAACATGCAATGAAAGTAAGAGACGAAAGAGAAGGAAGAGACAATGGATGTAAATTGTCCCATTCAGCAGAGGCAAAGAAAAAGGGAAGTATATGGCCAATTCTAGTTGTCCCTCTACAAAAATTTGTGTTGTCTCCGAGTCCTTTGGATCTTGGAACCTTCCAAATTTAGAAACCTTTGTCTCTTCCACAATTCCCTTTGTCATGTTTCTCTGTCCTCTTCCCATATTATTCCATCCCTTCTCACTCACCACAACCATACTCCAACCTTCCTCACTTTCATTTTCCTTCTCTCCTAATGGCTCTTGGAAGGCCCCGTAGTAGCAAGAGATCCTCTTCTTCTTATGCTTCCACCGTTACAACCATCGTCTTCTTAGCCTTATGTGTTCTTGGAGTATGGATGCTCACCTCCAACTCCGTCGTTCCCCCGCAAACCACCACCCACACTTCTTCTGACTCCTCTGACTCCACCACGTCCAATGTTGCCACCACCACTGACTTTACATCTTCCTCCGACGAACCTCAACTCCCTAAATCCGAGGATAAGGAGGCCACTCCCGCCTTTGAGGATAATCCTGGTGATCTCCCTCTTGATGCTATTAAATCCGATGACAATGCTAATATTGTTAGCGACGATGCCAAATCTCGGGAGGATCATTCCAAGGACAATGCCAATGACGGGCAAGAATCTAGAGATAACAATGAGGCTCAATTGTCAGAAGAGAGCACAATGACGCAAAACCAACAAGTTGAAGCGACCCAAAAAAGTGAGGAGAAAGATTTGGGAGGGAGCCAAGAGCAAAACACTAATTTATCTGATCAAAGCAATGAATCCACAGAGCATGTGGAATCTGATAATAGTAAATCCAATGATACACCGTTGGAAATTAATGCGCAAGAACAACAGCAGCAGCAACCGGAAGAGCCTGAAAACAACGCTAATCCACAAGAAATTCAAGCAACAATTGCAAACGTAGAGCAGCAACAAGCAACTGAAATCCCAGAAATCAGTGGAGACTCTCAAAACGATCAACAAAAACTCGAAACTGAAGGCGAAAAAATCCCACAAGAACCTGAAATTCATAACCAGGATGATGACAAGGCCCAACAACAGATACAACAACAACAAGAACAAGACAACTCAAACACGAGCAACAACAGTGAAGAAACTACCTCGTCAGAGCAAAATCAGCCACGAAAGAGACACCACCGCAACAAAAAGCCAACAGAGGATCAAGAATCACAACAAACAGAATCCAAGGAGAGCCAAGAAGCCCCAAAGGAGTCAAAAACGGAAATCAAAGTGGAAGAGACAACCACAGCAGGGTCACTTGAGAGCTCAGGGATACCCAAAGAGTCAAAGGAGTCCAAAAAGTCATGGTCGACACAGGCTGCCCAATCAGAGAATGAGAAGGATCGCCGGCGGGAAGAATCAAGCAGTGATGGCAGCATCTATGGTTACACATGGCAGCTTTGCAATGTCACCGCAGGACCCGATTACATCCCTTGTTTGGATAATGAGAAAGCAATTAAGCAGCTGCGTACAACAAAACACTTCGAGCACCGGGAGAGACACTGCCCGGAGGAGGGACCTACCTGCCTGGTCTCACTCCCGGAGGGTTACAAAAGATCCATTGGATGGCCTAAAAGTAGAGACAAGGTAACATATAGATAGATGACCTTGTGATTTGTGATTAGTCCTTCATGAACCCCTCTGAATTGGATCATATCATTACTTGTCTCTGTTTGTGGATTGGCACAGATTTGGTACCACAATGTACCGCACACAAAGCTTGCTGAAGTGAAAGGCCACCAAAATTGGGTCAAGGTCACAGGCGAATTCTTGACTTTCCCGGGCGGTGGCACCCAATTCATCCACGGCGCTTTGCACTACATAGATTTTCTTGAACAGGTAAAATAAAATGATCTGGGACTGGGCTTCAAAACCAAATTCCCTACTTGATTTCAGTATTAGATTCCAATATCAACTGAGATATGAAATGGGTGCAGTCGGTACCAGATATTGCCTGGGGTAAAAGGACAAGAGTGATATTGGATGTAGGCTGTGGGGTTGCCAGCTTCGGAGGCTTTCTGTTTGAAAAGGATGTGCTTACAATGTCGTTTGCTCCAAAAGACGAGCATGAAGCTCAAGTCCAATTCGCCCTTGAGAGGGGAATTCCAGCCATTTCTGCTGTCATGGGATCACAGCGTCTGCCATTTCCAAGCATGGTTTTTGACATTATTCACTGTGCTCGATGTAGAGTACCTTGGCATGTAGAAGGTTAAATAATCAACCATGGACTTCGTTGTCTTCATAATTTGTAATTACAACTTTATAATTAGGAAAACAATACCTTTTTTTGTGGATGATGCAGGTGGAATGCTTCTCTTAGAATTGAATCGAGTGCTAAGACCAGGGGGTTTTTTTGTTTGGTCTGCAACTCCCGTGTACCAAACCCTGGAAGAAGACGTTGAGATTTGGAAAGGTAAGGTAATATGCGAGAAACATAACATGTTTAACAAACAAGCGACTACCAAGCTTATGGGTTATTTTTTTCTTCAGAAATGTCTGCTTTGACGAAGTCTATGTGTTGGGAGCTTGTGACAATTCAGAAGGACAAGCTGAACTCGATTGGGGCTGCCATTTACAGGAAACCAACCTCAAATGAATGCTATGATCAAAGAAAACACAAGCGTCCCCCCATGTGCAAAAACGACGACGATCCGAACGCAGCATGGTAAGCAACCGTTGGGGATACCTTGAGGTCTGTTTTCTGCAATGGTTTTAGTTGATGAGTTAGATTTGATTTGCATTGGACTTCTATTTTCAGGTATGTGCCACTGCAAGCATGCATGCACCGTGCGCCGGTTGACAATTCCGTGAGGGGAAGCAGCTGGCCAAAACAATGGCCTCAGAGGTTGCAAGCACCACCTTATTGGCTAAACAGTTCCCAAATGGGGGTTTATGGCAAACCAGCTCCTCAAGATTTCTCAACTGATTATGAACATTGGAAAAGAGTTGTGAATAAAACTTACATGAATGGATTAGGCATAAATTTGTCCAACATTAGGAATGTGATGGATATGAGATCTGTTTATGGCGGGTAGAGTAGTTCATTCCGTTTCTTCTCAGCTCATCCACAAATCTTTTACTTTTCACTGCAAACATTTCAACATTTAAATCCTGCAAACATTGTCATTGCAGGTTTGCAGCAGCTCTGAGAGACCTTCAAGTCTGGGTAATGAATGTGGTGAATATTGACTCTCCCGATACACTTCCTGTGATCTACGAGCGCGGTCTCTTTGGGATTTACCATGATTGGTGTGAATCCTTCAGCACATATCCAAGAACATATGATCTACTACATGCTGATCATCTTTTCTCAAAATTGAAAAAGAGGTAGGAGAGTTACTGACTGGAGTCCTCCGTTTCTATAATCTTTTAAGCTTATTGTGCACAGATAAAGATTACCTTTTCTCTTGTATAGGTGCAAACTGCCTCCTGTCTTGGCAGAGGTCGACCGAATAGTAAGACCTGGAGGCAAATTGATCGTCCGAGATGAGTCCAGCACGATTGGAGAAGTGGAGAACTTGTTGAAGTCTCTCCATTGGGAAGTTCACTTGACCTTCTCCAAAAACCAGGAAGGGCTGCTGAGTGCTCAGAAAGGCAATTGGCGACCAGATAGTTATGCTGAGTCTTCCTGATTTTGTAGACAAAACAAGCATCCAATTCTAATAAGTTTACCCCCTAGAGAGATTTGTAGACCACCTAGAATCTTCGGAAGAGTTGCAGTAGGTAAAATAGGCACATACCTCGCTGCTTGCAAACTGCGAGTACTAGAGAGAGAGAGAGATTTGGTCCACAAATTGTTAGAATTATCCATAAAGTTGAAAACCATTACAAACTATTTCATTTTGATACCTACCTGGAAGAAAATATATTTTCAGTTAATATGTTCACTCCAACTTCTTGGAGAAATACAGGCACTTTGTCTACCGGATAGCTGGTTCTTATTCTAAACCGAAGCTCACATTGCTGACTAATTTACTAATCAGAAGCTCGCCTCTTAATTCAATAGCTGAAATATTTTTCGAAAATTATTTTACCACGAACATTAGAATACTTCAAATTCCAGCTAATGAAGAAAATTCATCTTCAATTTGTGTGCCACTACTACATTGATGAGACACAGGAAATGTGATACAATACCCAAATCAAAAAGTCCAGCTAGGTACTGACCCGTGGAACTAAAAAGAAAAGGACTTTTCGGATGAAATAAAAGTACTTTATTTTGATTTATTTATAAATATTTTTAGTAATCTTTAATATATTGGTATTATTTATATATTAGGATTGGAGATATCTCTTCTTTTGAGCAATAATTATATATCTATATAATAAAAGGGAGATAAAAGATAATAAAAAGAGATAAAGAAGGGCTTTTTTCATGCCTTCATTTTCTATTTTTTATACAATGTATCATAGTAATTATCCGTTTTCAATTTGGGGAGAGATGGCTGAGTGGACTAAAGCGTCGTCTTTTCACCAAGGCTTTCAAATAATAAAAAGGAAAAAAAAAAAAAAAAAAAGATTCTTATTAAAGAAGAAATTAAAATTTGCAAAAGGATTTTCTGTTGCAGAATAAAAAAGAAAAAAAAAAAAAAAAAAAGATTCTTATTAAAGAAGAAATTAAAATTTGCAAAAGGATTTTCTGTTGCAGAATAAAAAAGAAAAAAAAAAAAAAAAAAAGATTCTTATTAAAGAAGAAATTAAAATTTGCAAAAGGATTTTCTGTTGCAGAATAAAAAAGAAAAAAAAAAAAAAAAAAAGATTCTTATTAAAGAAGAAATTAAAATTTGCAAAAGGATTTTCTGTTGCAGAATAAAAAAGAAAAAAAAAAAAAAAAAAAAAAAGATTCTCATTAAAGTAGAGATTGAAATTTGCAACAGGATTCTCTGTTGCAGAATATAAACGAATAACAAATGTTATCGAAAGTTTTCACAAACTTAATATTCATCTACACAGGTTATGTAGCTTAAGTTCGATAAATATGTGCTTCATCCTTCCAAGAAGGCAATCAATTTGAAGCCAGAAGTTTCTGCAACTGACCACTAGCAACCACGGCTTTCAGATCTGTATAAAATATGAAACCACACTGAACCAAATGGTGATGGAAATGTGAAATTTACTCCACTGAAAAAGACATGTAGAAATCTTTTGAATAATTAAGGAGCTGAGAGAGCTCACCATCAGAGCCACCAATGTGCTTGCCATTCACAAAAATTTGAGGAACAGTGCGCTTTCCTGTCAGGTCTAGTAGAACACTCTGAATTTGAGATCCATCATCTACATGTAAATGTAGATACCCATCATTATGTGGTCATGAAAATGCTTTTTCAAATAATTATTGATATTACAAATGATCAACAAAATTAAAACAGAATAAATACCTCGAAGATCAAGCTCCACAACAAAAGGTTTTTCATGGAGTTCACTGAATATACGTTTGGCACCCAAGCAATATCTTCCAGCAGAATAAAACAACAGAATATGAGTCGCTTAATTAAAATTATTATTATTATTATTATTAGTATTAGTATTATTAGTATTATTATTATTATTATTCACTAGAGAAGGGAACAGAGAGAAACCATTTAAAGGACCACATTTTTGTATAGGAAGATCCCTTCTTTCCATTTTAGAAGAAACAAAAAGCACATTTTATTGATAGATGAAATTACAAAAGCAGAAATTGAGGAAATAAAACTATTGCAGTTGGAAGTTGGAACAGTACATAAATAAGAATAGGGGGTCTCGTTCATTACAAACCACAATCAGTTCTTTGAAAAATTAAATTGCAACGTTTAGCTAACATGGGGCTCCATAATCGTTTCTTCAAGAAAGGCAGGATAGTGTACAACCAGGAAGATTAAACAATGCAAAGAATCCAACCGTAACACTGATCCCAGGAATCCAATTGAAAAGATTGCACAAGTGAACAATTTTGACGTTACAATTTACAAAAGCAAGCAATCAAAATGCCCTGCCAACCAGATTGCTATAGCATCATTGCACAAAGCAGGAATTTAAACAATACAATGTCTGAATGGTAAATAAATTCGGGTCGATTTGGGTTGGCTTTCTAAATGCTTAAAAGTACTTTTTATCAAAGTCAACCCAAACAACCATGATTAAGAACTAAGCAACATAAAAATTGTTCAATGCACACCCGACTACGTATCATTGGTAACTGGTCAGCTAGAAACCACCGAGAATGAGGGGAAAAAATCCAGCCCAATAGCAATCAAGCAAAATTTCTGGCGCTGTCGAAATGGGGCCGACTAATTTGTTCGAAGGGAAATATAAGCTTCTTATTCAAGTCCAAAATTGGTAAAAAGAACAACCGAATGAATCATTTGTATATCCCATATTCATTTCACGGAAAAAGCCGAGAATCACTAATATTAGAATTTCGGGTTCATTGGCGGCAACAACTCATTAAAACAACGATTGATTGATTACTATGTGTAGACATACTGCATTGAAGTACCGACTGATGCAGGAAACAGGAAGCGAAAAGAATAAAGCGTGTGTTTGTGTAATTAAAAAAGGAATAGAGAAGAGGATAACATACGGGCAGTAGGATTTGGAGAACATAGCAATCCTGTTAGAGTAGATGACGTTCTGAACGAAAGCGGAAGTGGAAGTGGCAGCTTCAGCTCCGGTAAGGCCATCTCTCGGAGAAAGGCCAGCGATGGTGATCACCGCCACAACCACAGTCAACTGAAAATGAAACCCCCTCGTCATCCTCCAAAATTACACACAATCCTTCAACCTCTAAATCTTCAATATATACTATGAGGCCCATTAGGCCTACTGGGCCTTTTTAACGGATCAACACAATCTTTCTGTTTCTCCCGTACGTAACTGACAGCTCAGCTCTTCCCCCACCAATTCATCATCATCAATATAATATAAACAAAATTTAATTAAAAAAATGAAAATTTACGAAAATATATTTTAAGTCACTTCGATCAAGATTATTGGCTCGGCTTTTTTCTTTTTTCTTTTTTCTAGAACTATAATTGATCTGAGTGATAAAAATCAGTGTCATTGCGTGCAGTGCGTCGAATCAATTACAAAAGGTTCATAAATTTGAAAGAAAAATAACATTCAATTTTCGGAAATAACATTTCATTTGAAGAATTGTTCTTATAGAAACAGATACAGATACATATCGATTTCGCATAAATTCAAGCTACAAGAAACGGATGCTGATACAGAATCAATTTGAATTCAATGAGTTTACAACGAGAAACAGATTCAAATACAGTTTTTAAAAACTGGGGCTCAATTGAAATCTCATGAATTGGGCGCCGAACCTTTCTCGCAAAGCTTGTTGTAATCTTCAAGCTCTTCGTAATATACATCCCACACACATCGAACGCATCCACTCCCGCAACAATCCCCCGGCAACGGCTTCTCCGGCGGCGGTGGCAATTTCACGCTCTTTTCTCTTTCTTTCTCTTTCCCTTCTTTCTCCTCCACGCCTTTCTTCTTGGAATCAACTGATGATTGCATTTCTCGGGTTCCCTCGCTAGCCATGATGGAATTAGGGTAAATTCTTGATGATTGGAAATTAGGAATTATTTTCGCAGGGACTCGTCTCATAGCCCAGGGGAGATGTGGCCGCACATACTCTGACCTTAATTGGCGAAGACAATTTGAATTATGATTCGATAGAGAGGATAGAAAGAGGGAAGTCGGAGCAAAATTTTGGTGGATCAATTTCATAAAAAAAAAAAAATAGATCGCCCCGACAGCCAATTGTAACTTCTTTTCGTCGGAAGGGTCAAACTTGATCAAAATTGGATAATTTAAAACGGTGCCCTAACAATCGTCGCATTCGCACCAAACCCGACACGGCGCCGCCCTGGGTTTCAATTGGGCCGGTGGCCCAATACCGAAATTGGAAGCCCAAGTCCAATAAAAGGGGTATGAATGTGAATGGGATATGAAAAATAAATTAAAAAAATGGAATAAAGGATTGCAAATTGACATTCTGATGAGGTAGGTTAGAATATGGTGTTCTGAGTTATATTGGATTTTGATCACATGATGTTTGGTTTATGCTTCGACATCCGAGGTTTCGATGGAATGAATTAGTCAGTAAGAGTCATTGCTTATTAATGTCAGGCAGGGAATCTTGTTGTTTTTCCGTTACTTGTCCTATTCAATTTTCATTACTTCCAGAAAAAAGAAAAAGACGAATTTTCTATTATACTTTATATTTTTATTATTTCTCTTCCCTATAATTACGGGTGAAAAATAAAATCTCTCTATGTTAGACTAATTAGTACAACATTCCTTTGGTTTTCATAGGGGATATTCTAATAGATATATATATACTGTATTACTAGCTATGACACTCTTTGGTTTGCTTTGTTTCAAACTAATAATTTAATTTAGTTAATCCTTTGATTTTTAATTTTTGAAAATTAAATCTATCAAACCTATTTTTTTACTAATGGAGATAACTGTCACTACTTGTATACCTATGATCATCCCGTTATTTAACAAATGTGGGACTTTGGTCGCATTCCCAATAAGAGATTAGGGTTGTATTAACCTTGGAGAACAACTGACTTTTAGCGATGCGCCGATTTTGTTTTTAAAGCAGTAATGTTCTACCGCACAATAATTGAAATCCGAAATTGCTGAGGAATAACAAACCTCACACCTAGCCTAACCAAAACCATGATGCTTAAAAATGCCGGCTATGACATTTACACTATCCTAGGATTTTATGATTTAATTCATTACTGTATTTATGATAAAGAGCCAGTGACCGAAGTCAGGACGTTGGTAATTATAACGGTCTTCTCAAACATATAATAAATGCACAAATTTGAGACGGAATTCAATCGTGAAGACAAGGGCGCCATTGATTAATGAATAAATAGTCCATCACATTCTACATTTTCCATTGAATCCGTGAAACTCGCTGCCAAACCACTACTTAAATTAAATTTAACACCATCTCCTTCTTTCTCACCTTTACTTTTTTCAACGTTCACAAGCAACTTGTTTATATATAACCACTTCACCTTCCAATTCCAAACCAAAATGGACTTCTCTCTTCATTTCTTCATCCTCTTTCTATTTTCATCTTTTCATCTTCGGCCCTCTACTTCATGCCATCCCACTGACAAACAAGCACTTCTCCACTTCAAAACCAAAATCACTTCTGACCCTTCTCAGTTACTGCTTTCTTGGAATTCCGCCACCGACTGCTGCTCCTCCTGGGACGGTGTCGGCTGCGATTCCTCCGGCAGGGTCACCAACCTCACCCGCCCTGGAATTGTCTCCGGCACCGACTTCATCGCCGATACCTTCATGTCTGGATCTCTCTCCCCTTTTCTTGGAAACTTGTCGTCTCTTCAATTTCTTGATCTCAGCAATCTAAAACACATCAAGGGTCGAATTCCGTTGGAGTTTGGAAAGTTATCACGACTCACCCATTTGTTTCTCTATTCAAATCAGCTCGTGGGTCCGATTCCTACAAGTTTTCGGTGCCTTTTTCGATTGGAAAAACTCTATCTTGGCAACAATTTACTCTCTGGAATCATCCCTCCCTCAATTTTTACCCATTTCAAGTGCCTTACAGAATTGGGTCTTTCCGGAAATAAACTATCTGGATCGATTCCTAATACAATTGGGAAGCTAATTCAGGTAAAAAATCTCGATCTCCATGCCAATAATTTCTCAGGAAGCATTCCTAAGAGTATTGGTAACCTTAAAAGCCTCAGGTATCTCGATTTGTCTGAAAATGAAATAACAGGGAGCATTCCAAATTCGATTGGTGAACTCTCTGAGTTGGTTTTACTTTATCTTAATCAGAACAAGATTATCGGGAGTATTCCCTCATCAATTGCCGGACTTAGTTCTCTGATATTCTGCCGTTTGTCGGAAAACCAGCTAAGTGGTCGGTTACCGGCGTCGATCGGAAAGCTTGAAAAGATCCAAAGACTGATTCTTGAGAACAACAAGCTTACTGGAAAATTGCCTTCTTCTATCGGCCGTTTGACAACGTTAACTGACTTGTTCTTCTCTAACAATCTTTTTACCGGCAAGATCCCCAAGACTTTTGGAAGTTTGGAAAACCTTCAAACTCTTGACTTGTCGAGAAATTTACTTTCTGGTGGGATTCCTCATCAGTTATCCAAATTGCAGAGATTACAGAGCTTGGATTTTTCTTTTAATCCTCTTGGGTTGCGAAGCATACCAAATTGGTTTGCAAAGATGAAACTTTTCAAGTTACTTTTAGCTAAAACTGGGATTGAAGGGCAGCTTCCAAAATGGTTGTCTTCATCCTCAATATCGGTTCTTGATTTCTCGAGTAATCGATTAACAGGGCCGCTGCCCCATTGGATTGGAAATATGACCAATCTTTCATTCCTTAACCTTTCAAACAACGGATTTCATTCATCAATCCCAGCTGAATTCAAAAACCTTTTACTGTTAATGGATCTTGATCTTCACTCCAACCACTTTACAGGGTGCCTTGACAACATATTTTCAAAAGGGGTTGTAGACCCACTTGGCCATTACAATTCCATTGATGTTTCTGGCAATCATTTCAGTGGTTGTGTTGATCAGGATATTGGAAACAGAGCAGCAATGTCTTCAATCAAATCGCTTGTTTTATCAAACAATAAATTAGAAGGGCATATCCCCAAGTCGTTGTCGGAACTTAGCGAATTGCAGGTGCTGGAGCTGGCTGAAAACCGGCTTTCCGGTGAAATACCCGCGGAGATGGGAGATGCGGCGGAATTAACCACGATTTTGCTTTCGAAGAACAGGCTATGTGGAGCAATTCCAATACAGGTGTTGAATTTGCAAAAGCTTTGGAAATTTGACGTGTCGGAAAATAGACTTTGTGGAGAAATTCCACCGCATAAAGCACATTTCCCTGTCTCTGCATTCAAACATAATCGTGGACTCTGTGGAACTCCACTTCCCCCTTGCAACCATTCTTAGTCTTAGTCTTTTTTTTTTTTTTTTTTTTTTTCTGTCTTTAAATTATCTGAATATATTTATTCTTTTTGTTCTTTCAAATTTCATTTCTACATTGTACTTGTACTTTGATTTGATGACATACAAATGTTTTCCCCGGAACTTGTAGATTACGTATTGTTTACTCCTTCAATCCGAAGTTTCTTAGGAGGAGTCCGAAAGAAAACAGTCCAGTTTTTAGAAAAGAAGTTTTTTTTATACCTCCTGATCTTTTTAATGTATTTTATACCTCCTGTTTGCATCATCATCACATTATGATATTGTTGTAACAACCCTTCCTCCTTTGTAAGTGTTGAGTCATCTTGAACGAGATGGAGTGTGAGTGCAAGAGGAGCGAGAGTCAACAGCCTAAGATCGAATGTCAAGGGCCACTATGCATGCTTTGAAGGGTTGTTACACGATAAAAGCAAAAAAAAAGATGAAAAAACTTTGCTTCTAAAAAGTGGGTACCTTTTCATTTAGCCCACTGAGACTATGTCATGCACTAAGTTCATTTCAACAACATAATTGAAATTTATCATTTATATCACCTAAGTTAATATTGTAGTAATAATAACAACTAACAACGGTTACTTGTGATCCACAGCCATCCCCATCCCTTCCCTCATTTTGGAGGTAAAATCAAAAAAAAAAAAAAGACTTCAATGGGGCCTAACAAATTTAACTTTTTTGTCATCTTTTTGCTTGAACTTTGTACTAGTTTTTGGGTGGTTGTGTAGATTCCAATTTTGCAGAAAATGACAAGCGAAAAAAGAACACTCACTTTTTCAATCTTTAATTTCTACATCACCAAAAATCTCCTCAACGGCTACTTCTCCCTTCACTCACCATCTTCTATTCCTTCGCCGAATCGCCCCACACTCCATTCTCTAACTCTCTTTTCCCCATTCCCCAGTCAAATTATTCTCACTTAATTATTTAATTATCAATTTGTCAGAAATAACAAGATATACGTATCTCTGTAATAGGTGATATTTGTCAGAAATAACAAGATATACATATTTCTGTAATAGGTGATATTGTACACTTTGGACACTCTTTTTTTTTACAGAAAATATATCTAACTAGCAGAAATATCGTCAATCACTTATATACTCGTGACGTTTTTCTTATATGGTTGTTGTATAACTTCTGTTGCATTTTCAACATATCTTTTAGTGAATTGTTTGATTTAGGGTTGATCGTGCAAAATTAAAAATTAAGTGACTAATATGAAGGCATCATCCAAGCCCATGAGCTTCATTCTTCAATGCTTAGTGTGAAAAAGGATCACATAGAGAATCAAGCAAACTGTAAACATTCACAGAAAAATATATATATATATATATGTACACATAGCTAAGAATCATAAAAAACTTAATATGAACATAAAGAACAATACTAATAAGGTTAAAAAAAATATGAGGGATTATAGTGACTCAAACACTATGGCCTACATCCACTATTTGAAGGGGAACAAGTTTTATTCAAGTATTTACAAAGGAGTATAAAAAAATACTATAAAGAAAGTCTCTAGGTCTATTTTGTCACCCTTTAAACATGTCATATAGAATGTTCATATACTAATTTAATAACTTGAGAATAACTATTTTATTGGCAAAAAAAAAAAAAAAACAATAAACAACATTTATCCTTTGGACATGCATAAAAATGATATTTACTTGATTCAAACTCGAGTAGAACTTGAAAGGCAAAATGACCATTTTGCTATAAAGAAACACTTAATCATCTTGCCAAGAAAAACAAGTGCAATTATGTCATGATCTTAACAAATCTACGAATAGCGGGTCGGGTTTGAAGCTCAGAGTGAAAGTTGGAGGTCTAACATTTTCATGCTCTCCTACAACAAATATTTAGAATTGGGAGAAAATTAGAAAGTGGCAGTTACGTAATTGTTTAAATTGAGACGTTGATATTAAACTAAACATATTACTTTGCTGCAAAAATCAATTGGAGAATTAAGCCAATTTTGAGTCCAATTGATAGGGAAATTGGGTATATGCAAAGAGGCCGTTGAGTATTGGAAGACTAATAAGGTATGACTTGGAGTTGGGATCCATGAAAGAGTTTATAAACACAAGCCCCTGATGTGGTCAACCATGCGATTGTGCAAATTAAAAACAAATTATTAATTAGACCATTTGATGACCCTTTCCATTATTGTTTTTTTTTTTTTTGTCTAGATAAAATGAGATAATAATCAATTCTGTTTTTTACATTCTATTTTTAAAATCTTTTTTGAAATTACAAGTAAATTTCGAAAATAGAAAATATATATTATGTCCTTTTCCTTTCTTAAGTATTTAACCTATCTCTTTCCTCTTTTTAAACATATTTCTTTGCAACAATTAGTGTCTTTTTCTAACTTTTTTCCAATAAATTTCTCTCTTAAGCTTTGAACTCTCTATATTTTTTATTTCTCTTTCTAAAATCTTCATATTGGCGATCACTTTTTTTAATCTTTTTAAAATGTTCGCATTTATTTTATTTTTCATTTCTCCATTCTCTCCAAACATGCTTCTCCCAAAATTTCACTTTCTAAACCATTCGTTCTCTTTAACTTTTTTTTTCTTTCACTCTAATAAAACTAAATAAAAATAAAGAAATTTGTTACAAATAGAAAAAATATCAAGCTATTTACAAATATCGTTCAAGTGGTAAATGTCTATCGCAGTTTATAGCAAAATTTTTTTATATTTGTAAATAATTTTGCTCATTTTGCTATATTTTGAAAACAACCCTAAAAATAAACAACAAACAAACACAATTATCAAGAAAGTTTGATTTTAAAATAAAAACAAAATCAAACATATGTGATTTTTATTTTTAAGAATATAGAATGGAATAAATCAAAATATATATATAGGTTATCAAATGTGGCTTAGAACTTAATAGGTTAAATTACAAATTTGATCTCAATACTTTGAAAAAAAATTAGCCAAAAAGATTTCACGCTCAATTCGACGTCGAATGGCGATAACCAAAAAGACCTCAATACTCCAAATCTATAGGATATTTATCATCTCAATACTAAAAAATAAATTGGAAAATTGTTAGTAATAAATGTATTATCCATTAATCTCATTCGTAATTTTACAAGGCAAGTAAAATGAAGTTTAAAAAAATATTTTTTTAGTTCTTGACTTTTATATAACTACCAATATAGTCCTTTAATTTTTATTTGTAACAATTTAATCTTTTATACTCTCAAAGTTGCAACAATTTAGTTTTTTATAATTTTAAATTTATAACAATGTAGTTTTTTAAGGTAAAAAGTTACCATCAAAATCAATTGTCAAATTTTATTACCTAACATCTTGGTATTTATATAGTTTATAAGTTGATTTGATACTCAATCAATTTATCAATTTACATAGGCAAGCCTTTTCATTAACTTTTGATAATAATTGTTTTCTGACATGGTCCAAATCATAACAAATTGTAAGGTACAATGACTATATGTTGTTACTTATTAAAATTTAAGAGCTAATTTGTTACAAATTTGATGTCAGATAACTAAATAATTAAAAATTAAAATTTAGAAACCAAATTGCTACTTTTATTAGAGTTTATCGACTCATATTTTTTTTTCAAACCTTAATTATATCATCCTTATGCCTAATGGTTATGATTTTTCTGTATAAAAATAATACAATAAGGCTAAGAACATACTAGAAAAAATATATATATCAATGCTCATTAAAACATACGAGAATCAATTACTCACAATTAAAAGTTGCAATAGTAAAAAAATTATAATTTAATTGAAAAATAAAGCAAGATTTCGATATTAATTTAGTTCTTATAATTTGGTTTCGATTTATTTTAGTCAATACAAAAATTAAAATAGTATATTTCAAAAAAAGTATAAAAATCAAATTTGTACATGGATTAAAATTATTTATTTTTCCAATTGAAAGTACATAAGATTTGAATGGTACATAAAACCACAAATGTATGGACCAAACTAGTATTTAAATTTAAAAGGAGAAGAAGAAGAAGAAGAAGAAGAAGAAAAAAAAAAAAAAAAAAAAA
>QLSR01000227.1:39169-64053 GCA_031780015.1 Citrullus colocynthis
AAAAAAAACAATTGTTATAAACAACTAAATTAATTAAAATTTGAGAATGAGTGTGAGAAAGTAAATTAATATTGAATGATAAATATGAGATTGGTAACCCTTAGAGAAGGTAGGTATAAATTATTGAAAGAGTTAAAAGCTAAAAGTTGGTACCTAATAGTTCTTGCATGTTAGAATAAATTAAAAGTTAAATTAAAAAGTGATTCTCGACATATTAATAAATAATTTGTTTTACCAAGGAATCTAAATTATTAAAATTTTCTTATAACTTCTTTTAGGCTTTCCAACATAATCCCACATGGAGCTGGTTGTTGATAACAAGTTATATAGGTAGTTAATTAATTAATAATGGTGAAAAATTAGAAGTTCAAAAATTAACTTACATTTACCAGTAAGTAAAAAAAAAATTCTTCTGTTGGAGTATAATACCATAAAGGAAGGTGACAGTGAAGATCTAAATGTTGAATCTGTAAAGAAGAATTAGATGCTTTGACTCTTGAATTTTGAATTATTTTCACTTGAATTTTTACTTATGATACTTAATAACTAATTCATTTTAACTAATTTAGCGCTTAATGGATGAATGCACACTAAATCGCAATAAAATAGTGTGGAATTATAATTCTCATATCGTGCAAATAATAATGAGATCATACTTGTTTCCATATATTTTTTTTTTTCTTTAAAAGTGAGGAGGCCAAATAAGCATTAGAATCTATTTCATATAGAAAGGAACATTATATTATCATCAACCAAACAAAACCAATGACTACTTGTTATTTTTCAAGCACTCAATTGTTAAGCAAAAATCGAAATTATGTAAAAAACACATTATGTTAAGCACTCAATGTTTATTATGCATTTGATTTTATCCTTTCTTAATAAATTTCCATAGTCATTTTTACTTTCTAGTTTGAAGGACCTCCTCTTCTAGCCAAGGCTTTTCCATGACCGCCGCCGCCACCACATCCCCAAATCCAACAAAAACCCCTACTCCCTCCTCCGCCAAAACCCCATCCTCCACCTCCGCCACCACCACTTCCTCCACCGCCACCACCTCCACCTCCTCCCCCTCCCCCGCCGCCACCACCACCTCCACTGCCCTCTCCCCATCCATAGCCTTTTCCATATCCCCCTCCACCTCCACCTCCACCTCCACCCCCGCCCTTTCCACCTCCACCGCCTCCACCGCCCCCTCCACCACCCTTTGTACCTCCTCCTCCACCTCCACCGCCACCACCATTGCCCCCGCGACCTCCTCCACCACCGCCATTTCCGTTTTTTCCATGTTCTTTATGATGTTTTGTATCTTTCTTTCTTACCCCACTACCACCACCGCCCTCACCGGATGAATTTCCTCCACCCTTGCCTCCAGTAACAGTCACATTTCTTCCGGTTACACTAACTCCAAAGAGGGTATCATCCAAATTAGACCACTGATTGGATATGCCATCAAGACTTCGACTTTTTTCAGAACTATTCGCCCCCTTCCCCTCAACCAAGTAAATGCTCAACAAAATTCCAAGAACCAAAAGAACCCCATAACCCCTTTCTCTCCCCATTCTAATTTCTCTGCTTCAAAATTCAAACTAGGATGATTCAATTTTCATCTCCTCCCCACTGATCTCTTTTATACTCTCTTTGAACTCCTCTCCTCCCCACTGATCTCTTTTATACTCTCTTTGAACTCCTTCCCAATGTCACAACCAAACCAATCAGTCCCCACTTCAACTCACCCATCAACCTACCCAACCTCCTCAAAGCCTACAAACTTTACATAAATCAATCCATTTAATTGAAAAAAGAAAAAAAGAAAAAATCATAGTTTTGAATGTTGATTTTCCTTGTCTAAAAAAATGACAGAAACAGCCATTACATTTTTAATTCAATAATTAAACATTCATTCTCAAAAACCCTTACTCCCAAAGTAAGATTCTTCAAGATAATTAATGGCTGAATTTTGAATGAAATGTGATTAGTTGGATTGTACAATACCAAAAATTCAACCAAATTTTGAAGTGGGACAGCACTACACTCTCCTAAATTATGAAAAAAAGAAAAGAAAAAGAGGTTCCTTTTGCTTAACGAATTAGAATAGAATGGGGAAAATGAGAGCACAGTGGTCGTCACATGATGAAATAATAAATTAGAGAAAATCCAAAGTGGAAGGGAAGGGCCAAAGCCAGCGGTATTTTGATGGCGGCGGCCTAAATGCTGCAAAGTGGATTCCACATCAAAATTATTTTAGTTCGCTCATATTTCTGTTATATATTATAAATATATAAATTGATGTCTTTTACAATCTAAACATCGCCATTTCTTCAAGCTTGTATTTTTTTATTATTTTTTTTTTCTGTCTTGTCCATTTCTAGCTTAAAGAATGATTGAGTAGTTTTGTTTATCTGTAAGGCAAGTTATGCCACAATGTTGCATTGCACAATATTGAAGGGGATTTCTTTCCCAGCTATTTCTTTTTCTTTATATGGTCCTCCAAATGTTATTTCCAATGTCTATGATTATGCAAAATTACTGTATATTAACTTTCTTGTTCACAGGTGTGAAGTGAGAGATTGAATCTTTTGATCCAAAAAAGTTAATATGTAAGATAGAGAAAGCAAACCTTTAATTTTGAAATGGATAATACAAATACAATGCTGGTTGAGCTATGCTCATTTTGAAATAAATAAATATTATCTTGATAGATGTACATTCAACAATCATGATATTAATTAAAGTCAGAACCCTAGATAATTGGTTAAGAGTTACGGTCAGCTCAAATTGTATTAGATAATTGTGTGTCCCATTATTTGCTTAAGCAACCAGGATTTAAAAAGGGATTTGCTGATGATCATCATGGGAGCAAATTACCGTATTGACTCACTAGCAATTTGAACTAACTATTCTCACTTCTAGTTTTCACTCTTATTTCTTTATCGCTCTCTTATTTCTCTTATTTCGCTCTTAGTTCCTCAATCCCAACTAGAACAAAGAGCAAAAGAAAAGCACTCTTAATTAATCATCATGAAAGAAGGGGAAGAAAAAACGAAAAGCAAGAGCAAGATCAAGATTGGAATCCTAACCTACGTGCACAATAGTCTAGTATAATTTTGCACTAGTTATAGATTCTAAATTATAAATTTAATTAAATCATATTTTAGTACCTAAACATTCATAAACATCTACTTTAGTCCTTGAAATTTTGAAAAGTGTTATGAGTATCTTGTATTTTTGTATAACCACGCTATCAAGTAAATTGGAACTAAAGAAAATCATTTTGCATTTAAGAAATTTTAATCCCAAAATTTTGAGGTTAAAGTTAACCAACTTATTTGGCATCTAAAATACAAGTCACCCACATTCCTGTGAAACAAAATCTCAATATTAGGGACCAAAATAACTTTAAACTTGGATTATAAAAAAAATGAAACTAAAGAATTGGTAGGCAAATTGCTATTATTTTGTTACCAAACTATCAAAAGAAAAAGAGAGAATTTGGTAAGAAACGTTAATTCCATAAAAGTCAATCAAATTATTGATATGCATCCCCTAGTCTCATGTTATTCACAACCGTGTTAGTAAAAAAAAATATATCTAGTAAGAGTAGAGAAAGTAAGTAATGAATAATATGCAATGTCGCCCCACTTTCTAATTGATATAAACTCAAGAAACAATCCCTCATCAAGGTTAAAAGATCATTGAATAAATGATCTCCCTAAGCAACCCGAATGAGATTTTTTTCAATTGAAATTGGGAACTTTATCTTCATATCTTTTCTTCTTGAAATTGAAGTTCACACCGATTTCCCACCTCCCAAAAATACAAACCCCCAACCCTCAACAAAAAATCTTAGTAAAGAATTTATGCTAATTACCTCCTCCCTTTCGTCTTCACCCCCACAATTTCATTCTCTTAGTGCTTCGAGTCTCCAATACGTTGGAAATACGCCAGTTATGTGACATACCATGTTTGTATTGGCAATTAACGCCATTTCGACATCCTTTTGCAGTGTTAAAGTAAATGCAATATTTCTCATTCTTGGGTTTTAAGTTTTCTGCTTTCATCTCGTGCATCATATTAAGATTATGATGATTGTGATTATTACCATTTAGTCCAATTTTCTGGTCTCCATGTTGTCTTACCAAGTTCTTATAGTAGTTAACATCCTTCAATGTCTGACCTTTTTTCACCATATTTACCGGTGCTATGTTCGCTTGGCTAGGGACTGCACCTATTTTAGAACAATTCCCACCATTCGGTATCGTAGTTTTTACCTTTTGGAGATCAGGTGCAGGTGAACGACCAGAGACTGAGGCTGGCTTTACATCAGATGCTGCAATGTTACTAACCTGAGGAAGAGTGATTTCTGAAGATAGAACTCTATTCGACATGTTCAGTAAGTTTCCATTTGGGAGCTTTGGTATCATATTGGATTCTGGAACAGGCAAGGAAATCGATCCGGTCAATGGCTTTGACACTGATATTGGTGCAGCGATTGCAGCAGGTGGACTCTCAGAGATTAATTCATATGGAGGAAGAATGTTTGTCAAATTCTGAATCATTGTCGGATCACTGAAAATCTCAATAAGCAAGTTGGTGTCGATCAAGCTTCCCTGCTCCTTACTTTTCATTAAAACAGCGAATGCAGCAGAGGCTGCAGCAACTACGTCCACACCAACACCAACTAACTTTTCAGTCGGCTTTTCCCCTGCTGCAGCTGCTACTGACGATGTTTCAATGGAACTTCTCATGATTGCAGGTTCCAACTGGACGTAGGAACTAGCCATCATCTGCACAGAGCTCGTAGAGAAGTTTGCCACAGCAGCTGAATCCAACTCCATAACCTCACTTTCGTCTTCTTCAATAGGACTGATAGGGACAAGAGGAGTGAGGCTATCATTGTAAGGTTCACTTTCAATCTCGGTAGAAACACTCGCACTATACAGGAAAAGAACAAGAGATATGAGAAATTCTTGGACAAGTCGAACTGGTCTCAAAATCACAAGTTAGTTTATAATTATTACCCTGGAGGAATATCAGAAGCCCGGGGATAAATTGCCTCGAGCAATCTCATTTCCCTAAAATTTTGAGATTCTATCTCTGTACTTTCTTCCCCTGCTGTCACACGCCAGTGGCAACTCATAACAAACTGTTGAGAAAGAAATGGTATTGCAGTTCAACACACCAGACGAAGATACAAAACAACACGGTATATGATGGAGAAAACACTAGAGAGAACATATAAAACTAATTGGTGTTATGTGAGGAGAAGTGTCTAATAGTGCTATCAAACCTTGGGAGGACAATTCCACTTAATCAGAGGGATGTCAGATATATCTGCTAATTGGTTTCCCAAGTGAGTATTATTGAATCCAGGAGGACAATCATTAGATTCAAAAGTATGGGGAGGTAACATCCAGGAGGTTTTTGCTTGGAAATGTTCACAAGATTTCAAGCCAACTTTTGAAGGGCAGTCCTCTGATGAGAATAACGTCACCTATTTAAAAGAAGCAAGGATAATTATTCACTATAATTAGGATATCGCAGTACATAAGTTAGCATAGCCTGAAGGACAGGGAGAAAACCACCAAAGATAAATCTTCTTCCAACCACATTGGAAGATATGACAACAACAAAACCGATTACACTATTGAGTTTCTATTACTAACATCTGTTCAATAATATACAACATTGAATTACAACACTACAATACAATTAGCAGCACTGTTGCGTACACCCGCTAAGAAATTAACTCCCCCAAGAACATAAGTACCCTGAAATTCTCAATAATACAAGACGTGGCCCAGAATAAGCTATTTTCAGGAGAAAGAAATACAAACATATTCTTACAATGTGGAAAACAGGCATTCAGCAAAGTGGCATTTCGGGATATTAGGACAAATGAATATTTCAGGATAAGCATAACGATTTTAAACAAATATTTCAGGATGAGCATTCCTATAGGAAGAAGTAGGAATGACCATCATCAATTTGCTAAAAAATGCTACAGTAAAATGCAATTCTATTGGTTTTTATATCCAGTATGCTTTCAGGCTTACAAGAAATTTTGTTGGTTTATTTAATCTAGTATTCATTATTCAAATTCAAATTGAATAAATAGTAATACCCAAGATGTGCAGTCTATGAATGAGAAAGAATGTTAAAGATGGCTATAACAAGTATTGATAGTTTCGCATAACAAAAATTAGTTTCGCCCTTGGAAGTTCTTGAAGATGAGTTTGATAGCTCTTATTATCTTTTCTGGAGAAAGAAAAAACAATCCATATCCTCCAGGGGAATAGAGTGTTACATAAAAAACTGCTATTTAATTAGATTATACATATTATAAACCATATTCGGAGCAAATAAATCGCAGAACGTGAATGGGTTGCCCTTCTTCTTCCTTTGGAAGTAACTAAAAAATTGCAATATATTTTTGGTGTAGAATAATAATTTCCGCATTGCAAATAGTCGGGTTTTTTAGATCGTGAATTGTTCGTTTAATACTCATTCGTAGCAACTCTGTTTGTAGATCATCATATATTTAACTTAAATTTTCAGAGATTTCAGATTTTAATTGTTGTGACATTGGGTTTCACAAGCAAAGAACGTCTCCGAGATCGTTCAAATGGACAGCCTTTGGATCAGTTCCGCATAATGATGCAATTCTGATTTCCATTTAGCCCAGTGGTTTGACCGCATGGGGATAATGACGCTTTTAATAACAATGTTAATTATTTAATCGATTCATCCAACAAGCGTCTTTTTGTTAATTTTTTGTGTTCTCAACAACAACCCTTCTATTAGCCACAAATGTCGTAAATCCCACCGTGCCAAAAAGAATGGTGTAAATCAACACCATCAAATTCATAAAAAACAAATCATCAACTAAATGTGGCTTTTCTTTTCCATTGTGGTTTTCTGATTTCACCAAACAAAAGGGGAGGACGAGTTCGAGACTATTAATAACTAACTAATATAGTAAATCAGAAACCCTAGGTATATAGATTTTAAACGAAAACGAAAGTTCGGATTAGAAGATACCAACGATTATACCTGACAAAGATTAAGATCATGAGCCCACGAAACACTCTTCGATTTCCTCGACCGCTTCATCTCTAAATCTCAGATCAAAAAAGTACAACTAAAGTTTCAGATTAAAAGCATAAAGCCAAACAATGGATCGACAAAGATTTTATGTTAAAAGAAAAACGTCAGTGTAAAAGGTCGATTCGATTCTAGAATGTTCAGATTCAGAAACTTAGAATGGGAAGGGGTGAAGAAAGATAGCAATGAATGCGACGGAGGAGAAGAAGAAAAACCCTAGAAACAAGTGTTCCGGTGGCTAATGGCGGTGGGGGTGAAGAAAAGAAGTGGTATATTGTAGTAGAGGTGGCGGCGGGAATGGAAAAGGCATATATAAGGACGGCGTTGTGTGAGTAAAATTGCTAGCAACGACGTTTATTGGTAAATTGGCGGCGATTCAAACAATCAAAAAACCAACGTAATTGTAATTAATTATTATAGGTTAAATAAAGGCCGTATCAATTTTAAGGCCCAATCAGTTTTTCCCGTCAACAACAGGCGTCGGCAATATTGCAAGACGAGCATGTCTTACGAGCCCAGAGTTATACATAGTTGGGCCGGCCCATTACCCCAAATCGATTAGTCGGCCCATTGCAAATGCACCCGCCAAGCCAGTGATATGCCGACATGATAGAACAAGTCAACAAGTGAAGAAAAAACAAAGCCACTAGTGCCGGTGGCCGCCATTTTAGACCTAGAAATCTCCACCGTTAACTGACCGCAGTTCCAAAACATTCTGAATTTGGGAAGGTAACCAAACTCAAGACTATATCACTTACTCAAAAGTCAAAACTGACGTGCTATCCTATAAATTCTACCACCTCCATTTGAGTAATATTAATCACATTTATCGTAGTGTGAAGGAAGAGTATGTATTGAAATTAAATTAAATCTTGTAGTCAAAACAATATTGCATGGAGTTTGAGTTTGTACTAAAGAGGTTGGCATTTATTGTGAAAGACCAACACTCCTCTTTCATCAATACTCAGTAGCAAATAATAATTTCAGGTTTTAAATTTTCAAAAAGTTGGTTCCCATCAGGCTTGTAAACTTTTCTAATCAAAGAAATCGAAGTCCCAAAAAGAAAATCACAACCCTAATTAAGGAAATGTGGAAGATAAATGCAAATATGAGGTAAAGGTCCAATGAAAGCCAATAAGCAGAAGTCAAAAGTGGGAGAATTGACAACTTCCCACCAATTTGGTGTGGCTTTGAGAGTCGACACGCCATCAAAATTATATGAAAACCCTTATAAATCTCACGTTCACATTAATTTCGGTAGACCCATTCTATTTTTGAAACATGTTGACATGATATATGATAATTGGTGGCAGTATGAAATTCCTGGTGAAACGACACCAAATGGATATCAGATATTAAAAAATGTCCAAAATTAAATTAAGCTATCATATTTAAAAGAATAATATACAGGTGTATCGTGAACAACATTTAAGCTTAAAATAAATATAATACACACCTAGACTTTTAATGATGTTAGAAAATAGTAACATAAATTAATAATTTATTATACCCAAAATTAAAAGTCAAATAAATTTTAAATAACATAAAACAAAATATTTCAATACTTTTTTTTTTTTCTTTTGCCTTCCACAAAATTCGAGGGTATCTTCCTTTCTTACTTCTTTCTTAAAATATTTTGATTTTAATTTTTTTTAATTACTACACAATTTTTTTACGTAATAGTTTGGAAAAATTATTAATAACAAAATTATTGAAAATATTTACAAATAATAACAAAATATCACAGTCTATTGCATATAGATGGTAAAATTTTATTGTATTTGTATATATTTTGGTTCATTTTCCTATATTTGAAAACAACACAATAACCTACTCTACTCTACTCACTTTATTTATTTTCTTTGTTTTCTCCTCTCTTGACATTCATTCTAAAAATTTTAAACATCTAAAAATTGCATTGCAATTTTGTCAATCAATCACATATTCATTGTGAGTTAATTTGGACTAACTTTTCAAATGCTTAAAACTTCTTCTTTTTAAAACTTTTGTCAAGTACTTGAAAAGTCAAACATATTTTAAGTGGTGAAAATTTTTAATTCACAGATAAGAATAATAAATGTAGTCGTTCAAGATTTTTTTTTTAAAGTAAAATAACATAGTAAATTCATCCATGGTTACATTCAAATGCATCGTACCCATATGATGATAGAAATATGACATAACTCATAGTCTAAACAGACTTTTTTGTTTCCTAATCTGAGTTAAATTCACATTTTTAAACACTCTACTTAGTTAGCATATTGGTTTAAATTACAAGAAAGTTCAATGAAACTTAATCAATATAAAGACTATATAGTCTAGTGTACATACAAAGCGTACATTTGAGATCTTCATATTTAAGATAAAATGATGAATTATATGTGACACGACATGTTATATTTTGCCATAATTCCATTATTTTGACTTATTTCACATTTTGGCAAAGTTCTCCCTCCCAATTGTCATACGGTAGGAAAATAGTGTAGGATATAATACACATATATATATATTTAAAAAAAAAGGAGGCACTAATTTTGAGAAAGCAATCTCAATGTCTCTAGTTTTGGTTGATCATACTAATTTATTAATAACAATCGTAAAAGAACTGATTTTTTCTAAATTAATATACAATCTATTTTATTAAAACACTGGAAAACTGTTAAAAGCACCTCTCACAATCACTTTCTTAGTGTTTACAAAATTAATATCGTCCCAAAAGATAAGTTAATTTAGAACGAACATAATTTTCAGTTTATGTCAATACAAGACAAAAGATTAAATTGATGAACATCATGGACTAACCATGTATTTTACCATGATCAATTTAACATAGTTGTAAGAAACAAAATAAATTCTCATGTATGCACTAATAGGTAAAAGTTGGAAGATGTAAGTAACGCCATTTATAACACAATTTTATAGTTGATTAAAACCATTCATTCTCATTCCTTTTCATAACTCAAATAATATACAGTGTTGACAACTTGACATCATTTATAATATCATTGACACAATTTATTTGCATACACTAAGTGTCAAGTCTATTTATGTGCATAATCAATCTTATAAATTTGTAATAAATTTGTAAATAATGTAGCATATAGATTCTAATGTTACACATCAACCACTTCATTAATTTATATCAATTATTATTTTAATAAACACATAAATAAAACTTAACTTTTTTAGGATTTTTTTTTTTTTTAACTATTTCTAAGTTTAAATGCACATTAATTATACAGGAAAACATGACACGTGATAAAATCAACTAGAAGCTTCTTCTACAAGTAGAACAACCATATTAATTTGAATATTACGCTATACCACTATCCCGTCTTTTTTAATACATATTTATTAGAGAATCATGATTTTCATCTCCAAATCAATTAAAAATGAAAAAGCGAAAGACGACATAGTTCAACTAGAATATGAGAGTATTCTTGATTACAGGATCTATAGTTTAAATACCTTTACCATCTATTATACTAAAAAAGAAATTAGAAATTAGGAGTAATTCATGTATCTTATAAAATTTGTAAAGTTTCCTATATTTTCAACGTAGAACCATCAACATGTTTCTTTGAGATTATGTCTTTTTCAATTCATTATTATTAGATTATATTATAAAAATAAAAACAATTTAGATTTATTCTGAATTTTTATTTTATATTAGATAAATATGAAATTTTATTTCAAAACCAATCGATAAGAAATGTAATCAACTCGATATCTTACAAAAAAAAAAAAAAAAAAAATAGTGCATCTCTCATATTTTCAACGTGGAATTATGGACATGGCCTCTCAATATATTTCATCTTTCAAATCGTGGCTTTTAGCTGGTTGGATTCTTTTTTTGGATATAATGTTTTTTAAATGAGCTTGAAATGAATTTGCTGCATGCAAACAAAAGAGGTTGAGGTTCGTGTTACGTTGTCAATTGTTTTACTTTTTTTTTTTTAATTTTTTTTTGTAATTATTTTGATTAAACAACAAGCTAATCTAAACCCAGATTAAAAACAAAAGTATTCATTGTCCCGATTGAGATAAGTCATTGAGAAGGAATGGGAAATAATAACTTAAAAGTCGGTGTAAGCGACACCCCCACCTCATCAACAGTGACTTCTTTGATATATTTCTAAATTTAATTTGAGTAAATACAATTTCCTCCTTACATTTCGAATTTTACTCCATTTTAATCTCTATGGATTTTAGTACTCCAACTTTAGTGTATATATTTTTAATAATTCTTAAATATAATTATGTATTTTCTGTAAATATTAAACTTGTCTTTAACGTTAATTTTTATTGAAAATGGTTATATAATAATGAAAAATTTTCATGAACATTAAGACACTGTTGATATATTTTTATACATTATAAATATAAAATACTTAACAGAGACTAATTTATTTTAAAAAATTGACAATAAAATAATTGTAGGGACAAATTTTAAGATTTATTAAAAGCGTATCGACCAAAATTATATAATTGAAAATACATAAACGAAAATGAAATTCTAACTATTTAATTAATTTTAAAAACAAAATGTTCTCATTTTTTCTATATAAATTTCTTTCTGGAGGACACTATGGATACGCTCCTCATAAGTAGTCTCTTGTATATACTATCCACGAAGCTTGTATCAAAACATAAAGATTAATTTTAACTTTTAAACCAAAGAGACTAAATTCTAAGTTTTTTCGTATTTAGTTTATGCATCTTTCTCATAGAGAGTAATATGAGTCATTCGGTTTTAGTTTAGAACTTAACATGGTCAAGAAGTCGATTCTCTAACTTTTTTATTGACAAAACGTACTTTATATTGTTGAAGTATTGATATCATATTAAATTTACCTTCAGCCATCAACTTAAATTGTTGTGTCAATCCATAGCTTAACCTATATTAATTCAGTTATACTAATAATATTGGCTTATATATCACCTCTTCACGAATAACAAATAATTGATGTCAACTTAAGTTCAATAAAATAATAATAATAACTTCTTGCATTTTTTTTTTTTTTTGAACCTTCATTAACCGACACAAATTTAGAAGATATTTAGATCATGTTTGGATTAATTTACAAAATAAATGTTTTCTAAATTTTTTTTTATTTAAGCTTTTTTTATAATAACTTTTTAAAATAAAGAAATGATGACTTTCAAAATCTATTTTGAGGGATTTGAGTGATTGTCAAATACTTGTATTTTTCTAAAATGACTTATTTTTTAAATTATACATTTGAAAAGGTTTACCAATTAATTGACATTTTGAATTTGGTTTCAAAAATTAAAAAAAAAAAAAAAAAGTTATATGACATTAGAATAATAACTTTTAGCTATGGTTTTAACATTTTTACATTTCATTTGACCACTCCTATTTATTAATAGTTACACTAACAGGAAGAAGAAATCTATTATATTTTTCTCCCACCGAGTTTTCCTTAATTTTTATTTTTTTAGTTCAATTTTTTCATTCTACTTACAAAAAAGTTGCTGACTTTTGTTTCTTGCTAAAGATGCTCGTATTTTTACCTATGATTATCAAATAAACTTGTGTGGTGATAAACGTTGTTTAATGGGTAGAAGAAAATTTGCTATTATACAAAATATTAAAGGTGGTATTGTATTTTTATTTTTGAAATTAGATTTTTTTAACTTATATATTTATTGTATTTTTATTATTAAAAAAATGCTTTATGTAATTATTGACCAAACTTCTTTCTAAAATACTAATTCTATAGTTTTTAGTATTGGACTAATAGTTTAAGCAGTAGATTTCAAATAAGCAAATAATAAACTTGTTTACTAATATATAATTTGAAAATGTTTATGAGATTGCATAATTATAATCATGGTTAAAAGCAAAAAAGAATATTTAATTTGGAATTGATAAACTCTTGTCTTGTTATTATTATTGTTTTACAATAGATTTGAAACTGAAGTTTATTAGCCTTTCTTTTAGGCTTATTACTTTACTTTTACCACTTAAAAAACAAAACTTAATTTTTACTTTAGGAAACTTTAATTCAAATAAAAGTGCAAAAATTCAAGTCTATAATGCAAGATCACAGTTGGCCATTTTTAAGTTGATTGAACTCGTCAGAATATAATAATGTGTATGAAGATTCAAATAGACTTGTTGGCATTATGTATCTGTTATCATAAGAAAAAAAATGTTTTTTCAAAAATTCATTTTTATTTGAATTCTTTAAATAAAAATCGTTTAAAATACACTTCAAAATCGTTTAAGGTAGTTGCCAAATACTCAAATTTTTTCAATTAAAATACATTTTCAAGTATTTAATTTAAAAAATAAGTCATTTTAAAATTTTTTCTGAATATTTAATAATCACTCAAAATAGATTATGAAATATATCTTAAACCAATTTTATAAAAAAGTAAATAAATAAATAAATAAAAATGATTTTTTTTAATATATTTTTTTTAAGTGAACGGACTTTTATTCTAATTCAACTAAATTTAGCTTAACTAGTCAAAACATTAATAAAACATTGAAGATAACAAATTTTGGTACTTATCATAATTTCGATTGTATCTAAAAAAAACTTTTTTGTAACAATAGTTTGGGGAAAGGAAATGAACCGTGAAGCCACGTGGTCTTTGCTAAGAAAATGGCGTATTCAAATTTTCAACCATTCAATTACTACCCATATAATCTAATTGCAAAATTATCTTAAACTTTCTACTTCTTTTATGAATAGCCTAATAGAATAAAATATTACACAAAAATCTAGTCTAAATATCTATATCACCTGTAGAAGGTAAAATTAATTCATATTAAATTAGAGCTCAAAATTAAGGTGGTGATAATCGAGAGTCCATTATGAGCGATATATTTTATTTAGGCCCAAGAAAAAGAAAACGACTTCAAGTAGCTTGGTCCATCTAAGCTAAAAATTTGAGCTAAAATGAATATATATATTAAAATATTTATTCAAATTAGAATATATATAAAAATTAAATTTAAAAAAATAGGGGGGAGGGAGGGGGGAATTTGCATGACTTCATGCATCCATGCATGTATATACTTATTGCATGTAGAAATTTGCATGGCTGAAGCTAAATTTTGAACATGCAATAAGACGTGCATGAATTGTGCATGAGCCATAATTTGTGTGAATAAAATCACTTTAAGATGATTAATCTTGAGATTAATTGGATGCTCATTTCTATTTTATGTAATTGGGCTATTAATCAAACAATGGTTATTTCGAAAATGAATTATAATTAAGTAAATTTAATAGCTTGTTATTAATTATTGAATGGACATTAAAGAGTCATCCAAGAGCCACACATAATGATGGCTGAATAATGTAATGACTCTGTTAATGGCTTGAGTATGTAACAGCTGCTTAGAAGTCCGGAAGTCACCTAGAAGAAGTGAGATCATCAACTTTTCAATTATAAAAAGTTAAACCTATATAGTAGTCAAGCTATGATCGGAGTAAGGCATGTTAAAAATTCATACTTATAATTTTCTTTGAATTAAGTCATTTCTCAAACCTAATTCTAACTTAAGCATTGGAGTGGATTTAGTAAAGCACCACACTAGTATGAGATTTGTTCATATTGCAAGGCGTTCGATAATCTTTCTTGAGAAATACAAATTCACTATTGGTGCAAATTTCGGCATCAACATCACCCTCCATGAATTTCAAACATTTTGAAAAATGATAATAAGAAAAAATAGGAGTAAGAAAAGACATATATGGGAAAAAAAAATACCATATTTACACACCCTAAATGATTTTTCCATATTCATATGAAAAAAAATAGAATTTCTAACATTTTGAAAAATAATAATAAGAAAAAGAATAGAAATAAGAAAAGACACATATGGAAAAAAATATATCATATTCACACGTCTGACAATCATTAATAACTCGCACATAAAAGTAGTATAGGTTACAATACATAGTATATATATATGAGATCTATTTGTTCATTTTGTTTTCAATTTCCAATTTATATAAGGTATATTTCAAATAACCGGAGGACGTCATCTATCTTGTATAATATACATGTGTATATATGACAAAATATGTGGAATATATATCTCAATGGAAACAAGACTAAAATTAAAATATGAAGTATATAATATATAAAACTTAAATTTGTATTTGTTATAAATACATTTGGAATAAACCTCATACATATTTAAAATAAAATTGTACATATTTGAAATATACATTGTATATATACATAAATATCATATAAGTGAAAGAATAAAATAATATTCATCCAAAAAGTAAAAAAAAAATTAACAAAAAATATTTATAAATTGAAGGGCTAAATAACATATAAGTGAAAAAATAAAATGATATCCATTAAATAATACCCCTACATTAATTACAAGATACATAATATTAATTGATAGCACAAATTTTTAATATTTAATTGACCTTTTAATTAATATTAAATGGTAAGAATTTTAAAACTTTAATAAAAGAGAATGAGTATTGAAGTTATATTTTTCTGAAAATCATATCCAAATTTAGATATAAAATATATTAAAACTTTAGAATTTGTGCGAAATTTCGTGTGTGAACTAAGAAAAATCCCTAAAACTTTCTTCAATTAATGTGGCGGTCCGCCCAAATGTGTACTGTATTTTGAAATGAAACCTTTAAATGTATGGTGGAAATAAGTTTCAAATCCTTAAAATTGCTTTGGTGATATTTCTACTCACTTTTAAATTAATTTAATATTTAATTTTATGAATATATTTTGAGATAATTCTAAAAATGACAAATATAATTTTAATTATTTTAGAATTACTCCAAGTATTTTTTTTTTAATTATTTTTTGATAATTTTTCACGGTGGATTTTCATTTTTCCTTTTTTTTCTTTTTTTGGGTTTTTATGGTGTAAAATACCCCATCGGTCCTTCGCTAGTTTTTTAGATGGTTCTCACTAATTTGTGCATCGACGATTTAGTCTACAAATTTTTAAAACTGAATAATCAAATATTTAACTACTAGAAAGTACTCAATTTTGGTCCCTTGCACAAGAAATTAAATATTATAATAATAATTTAAAATATAAGACTCTTAAATTTTCAAATTGTATCAATTAAAACTATAAACTAATAGTTGTGCCAATTTAAACTTTAATCTTTCACAAATGAATAAATTTATACTCTTTTTAATGTTTAATTCAACAAATGTTGTGCGAAACTTATAATTTAAGTTAACTCTTAAATTGATCAATTTAGACTCTTCATTAAAACTATCTTTGAAAATCATCTAAGCATTAATTTTCAAACATGTGTAGACTTATTCAAATGTCAGTTTTATAAAAGGGACAATTAGGTGCATGGACAATTTTAAGAAAAGATTGTGTAAGAGGCTAAATTGATTTATTTATGAAAGTTTATGAGTTTGATTGATACGATTATAAGTTTTACACAATATTTTTCTAAACGGAACATGATAAGAGTATAAATTGATACGCTTACAATGTCATTTAAATTGATGCAAAATTAATACAACTTCTCTATTCGGATATCAAAACTTAGCATTTTTAAGTATTGGAAGTTTAGGTCATATTTGGTAACTATTTGATTTTTTATTTTTAGTTTTTAGTTTAACAAAATTAAACCTATAAATATCCTTCCACTTCTAAATTTCTTGCTTTGATATCTATTTTTTATCATTGTTTTAAAAATCTAAGTCAACTTTTGAAAACTAAAAAAAATTAAAATTTATCTAAGAATTGAATTTATTTACATAAAAAATTAAATTTATTTTATATAAGATTGATACAAACGAGAGAAAATATCTTAATTTTAAAAAATTAAAAATAAAAAATAAAATAGTTATGAAAAGGAATCTTAATTCTTCAAATCTATTTTTGAAATTTTTTTTTCTTTTTTAACTTTACCTTTTTTTTTCCTCGATGGAATCTCCATCATTTTCTTATTTATCCGGAACCCCATCATAATTATAATTAAATTATAAAATGACGTTATTGTGATGGCAATCCACATAATCAATTTATATTAATTTCTATCAATAAAATTCTTGATAAACCCCACGCAACTCATCAACGTCTTCTCCTCCTTAATTTCAACTATAATTAGACGCAAATTGCAAAAAAAAAACAATCTTTTAAACTATGGTGGTAATTGTGATAATATTCAAATTATCCACGAAATTTATATAAATATTAAAATTAAATTTTCAAACTTTTATAATAATAAAAATTGTAATAATTGTATAAGTCTAAAAGTTCAGGTTTTATTATTTAAGGGTCTAAATTCTTTAATAGTACACTTATTATAAGTTTGAGAGTTCAACTTTTACGATTGAAAGTTTGTAAACATAATTACAATTATCATCCTACTTTAGAGTTGCTTTTAAATATTGCCGTTATTAGATTTACTGTTAATTGTTAGTTAAATATGGTTGGTGAGATCTAACCCACTTGTTTGACTAAAAAAAGTTACTTTCATATAAATTGATTTAGGTTGAATAAAAACCAATTACCTGTAATGTTAATAATGATTGTTGTTGTTTTTTTTTTTTTTTTTTTTATTTTCAAAATTAAAATAAAATATCTAAAAGCTTTGTTAGATAATTATTTTTAGGGGCATTCTTGGGTTAAGTTAGATTAGATTGGTATACTTTTTAGAACCAATCCAATTATTTGGGTGCAAGTTTTTTCAACTCAAAAACCTTTATTAAATTATGATCTCAATAGAACCCAACTATGAAGCATTTGGATTGGCTTGGTTCGGGTTACTTGTGTCATTTATTTAAATTTTTGTTCTAAAAGTAAGCAAAAATGTATTTAATTATTTTTATATATTGAATTAAGATTAACAACTCAATTTCAATTTATATTATGATAATTTTCTTTCCAAAGTGTTAAAAAATTGTTTTTAGAAATTGTTGGAGAATAAATAATCCAAAAAATCATGAAATTAAGTAAAAATAAAATAAATATATGTTTATATATGTATCATGAGAAAAAAAAAATTAATTAATAATAAATATACATTCGTTTGAGTTATTTTAAGTGAGTCCATAAACCAACCTAACTCAAAGAACTAATAATCTAACCTAACCTTACTCAAAGGAACTAATAATCTAACCTAAATCGTGCACATAAATTGCGTTGAGTTGATCAAAATTTTCAAATCATAGTTTTTTTTAATAGTATTTGCTAGTTTGTTATTTTGATGTTGTTTTTTATTCATAAAATGTGCGTGTTTTTTTATTATTATTTTGTTTAATCATGATTAATTGTGAGTTATTTTTTATTTTTTATTTTTAATTGAGAGATATGCACGCATCCCTCGTTTTCTTCTTAATTAATTAATTAATTAACTTTTTAGTGCTACTTTTTTAAAAACAAATCATTAACAGTTTATTTTTTCAAAAAAAAACTATTATCAATTTTTTAAAATTTTCATTACAACTTTTGTACAAAATATACAAATGATATTAGTGTTATTGGATTTTATTTATAATTAGTTAACAATCTATGTCAAAGAAAAAATAATCTTGAACAAAGTTACATTGTTTATAAATCAAAAACTTTTTAACAACTTTTGTTTTAAATATTATTTTTTAAAAAAATTTTAACAATTTTTGTATCATATGCTCTAAATAAATTTTACTTATGAAATTTGAATAAAAAACTATGCAATTTTACCATTGTTATTCTTCGTTTTGATTTTTAAAAGAAGAATTTATGAGAGACACGTCCTCTACATTTTTAGAATTGTTTTCAAATATAACAAAATGAGTCAAATTATTTACAAATATAGAAAAATTTCACTGTCTATTAGTGATATAACACGATAAACTTCTATCACTTAAGTGATAGACCGCGATAGACTTCTATTGCTTAAGTGATAGAAGTCTATCGCGATCTATCGCTAGCAAATAATTAAATTTTTCTATTTTTGTAAATAGTTTAATTTTTTTATATTTATAATAAATTTTCTTAATTTTATTCATTTTAATAAATACTTAACTCTCTGTTGTTCTTTTAATCAAAACAATTTAGATTTTTATGATAAAAAATTGTAAGTCATATTTTTATAAATAATTTAAAATTAGAACTCTTTTCAAATATAGCAAAATGAACTAAAATATTTACAAATATAGCAAAATTTCACTGTCTATCTGCAATAAATCGGGATAGATTATCATAGACTACTCACTATGTCACGATAGACACAGATAGTACTCTATCGCTATCTATCACAGACAAATTGTATATTTTGCTATTAGTTGTAAGTAGTTTCAACAGTTTTACCAAATTTTTCTTAAAATTATTCATAAAGCATTAATAAATATAAAATGATAACAAATAGAAAAATTAGATAAAATTTAACTACTAAACTTCGCTTTAATTTTCACCCTAAATTTTTTCAATTTCATGAGATTGGCACCTTAGTTAAATGTTAAATCTTCGAACTTCTACCATATATTCAATTGAAAAAAAGAAAAGAAAATGCAAAAGATCTCCTGAACTCATGAATTTCAATAATTTAAGTTTTGTACAAATTTGATTTTTTTTCGTTGAAATACGCACAACATTGAGATTTTTATATGTGAGTACTTTTTTCTCACTATTTTTATAAAAGTGTATATTGGATGATAAAATTTGCAACATTTTTCCAAATTGAAGTCAAATTGCAACACTTTCTATAAAATTTGATACAAATTAATATAAATATATACCAATGCAACAAAAACTGTGACCAACATTAAGTTATTCTAATTGTCATTGTCTCCATTTATTGACGTTCTCAGAAGATATAGTCATAGTAGAAATTCGAAGTTGAGTTTGAGTTTATCTCTATTAGTCATGTTTCTAAACTACTTCATTTTAATTATTGTTCCATCTTATAAGAAAATATTTGAGTAAGTAAAATAAAAATCAAATTGTAATAGACATTTTTAAGTAAAATGGTAAAATTAAATAAGGTCCACCCATGGGAGAGAAACTTTTTCCTTTTTTAGTACATACTAAAATTTTTATTTTTAAGAAATAAAAATTTGTGACATGGATATCAAACCTTCAACTTTAATAGAGAGTGTGCATGTCCATTATTTTTGAGCTAAACTCACCTTGGTATAAGATAAATCGACATAAGTATTAGATAAATATCTGACGGCGACTACAATAAAAAATATTTAATACAATTTGATGGGTGGAGAATATAATTAGATAATTGAATAATTTAGTTTACCTTAAATTAGTTGTCAATGCAAATTAGTTACATTTTCCCTTTCTCTATCACTTACAGCTGTCATGGCCCAAGATCTTTGTGCTCTAATGCCAATTTTTTTTAAAGGTAGAAATTAAGTGTAGAATGAAATGAAACACAACAAACAAATATAGACTACTAGAATGTGTCGATGTTAAAGTTTGTATATTCCTTCTCATTTCAAAAAAATCTCCAATCCTATAGTGGCTATTTATAACTTTACAAGAAAATAAGATAAATAATTGAGTATATTGACTTAAAATACTAATTAATCTAAATTACTTAATAAGAAAATCGTTGGCAATAAGTTTAAGGGAATAAAAGTTTCTAAACGCTACTCTACCCCACTATTTGGTACTCAACTCCCAAGACACAAAATTCATTTAATAAATAAAATTTTTGTTAAGGTGAAAAACAATTCATGAGTGAAAAGATGTACAAAGGCTCTCAAAATTCTCTTCTATAATAGGAAGAACTTGTTACCTAAAGTTAATCAACATCAATTTCACTTCCTAAATGTTGTTAGGAGGAAGGTAATACAATGCTCATAGAAATTCTACAACTGATTTGAAGCAAACTGTTTTGCTTTTTTAAGGAATTTTGTTTTTTTAGTTAAGAAGTTTTATTATATAGTTTATTTGACGTCTTTTCTAAAAAGTTATGTTGAATGGAGTTAATATTTCAACTAATCAATATTTCAACTAATCGTTTCAATATTAATAAAAAGAGAGACAAAATTACAATACTCTTACTGATATAGTATGTTGTTTATTCATAATACTCTTCTTCTCACATAGTATAGAAATTATTTATAGAAAGCTCATCGATGTTATTTTTAATATCTATAATTTTTACATATATTAATAATTGGTTGTGAACTATAACTATTTGACTTAAAAGAGATGTATATATTTTTAATACAAAATTTTAAGGGTTATTTTCAAATATAGCAAAATGAGTCAAATTATTTACAAATATAGAAAAATTTAACTATCTATAGACGATAAGTCGCGATAGATTTCTATCACGTATAGACAGTGAAATTTTTCTATATTTATAAATAGTTTGATTTTTTTTTATATGTTTTTCAAATTTTAAAATATAATGAAACTTAATTAAGTCCAATTTTTAAAAAGGTTTAGAGAGATTTACATTTTCATCAAAATTCAGGGTGGAAATGGTTTAGAGAAGCAATTGGATTTTTCAAAAAAATATTTTATTCAAATTAATATATACACATATATTTTAGCAGTAGTTTCAAATTATAATGCAAACACAACTTATAACTCTAAATCAGAAAAAAATTTAAAGAAGTGTAATTAATATATTCAGTGATAATTAATTCGAAATTATGTGCTAATTTTTTTGTAGAAGAAAAAAAAAACATGACAGATGCAAAGATTATAGGTATTTGAAATTTTAGAAGAGGATGAAAAAAGACTTAACCGCAAGATTCATATCAATTATTTAATAATTTTTGGCAAAGATATTGGATTTCCTAAAAGAGAAAATAACATCAACGTGAAAACACGAATAAAAGACAACCAAATTAGAAAGGAGACCTACAATAACAAAAACCAACTAATCGTAACAGAATAAAGCATATACAAGTTAAGAAAAAATAATTCAAAGAGAAAAATTCTCTTGAGTCTCCTTAATAGAAGTCTCAAGTCACTTAGAACAACAAAGAAAAATTTAAGACGTCGAATAACCTGACTAACTATACATGGGGAGGACGTAAGGTAGCTACATGGACTCACATAATGCTTAACACATCGTGATTCTCCAGACCTTACCCCTCAATTGCTTACTTGTATTAAAATGACAAATCCAATTTAGTATCGTATCCTAATGAGAGATGCAATGGGAGCACCCTCCCTACAAAAGCATATCCCTAAATAGCCTAGCTAAAAGAGCACTCAAAGAATAAACGATCTCTATACTCGACCCCACCAGTGCACGTAACACAATCATTAAGAATATTCATAACACCCACCTACTCATATGATCACGCATCGGTGATCGATTTCGAACAACAAACCATGCAATGAATAAATGTCTAAAAATATTGCCTCCATATCAAAGGAGGCTAGCCAAAGGTATCATGGGGTACCCTAGGATGTAGGGACTCCTATACATTAGTAGTTGAAGACACACCACAATGACAAAGAAATCAGGTTACACTATCCTATTGATCAACTGTACCCCAATCAATTGTACCTACATGAAAAGCTCAACTAGATTATACCAAAATGAGCAACATAAAACAACTAAATCATCAGTAAAATCGTTATATAAAAAAATTAAATGAGAAGTTAAAAACTTTAATACGATAGATTATGCCAAAATAACATATCACAACTACATACACTATATACTATAACTTCAAAGCATCCTCCTCTCCCATTATTGTTTAAAAAATAATGACAGAAATAAATAATATGACCTCGAATTTAACTGTGGTCAAAATTACGTTAGCGTGACCTTGTATTTTCAGTACAAGTCACAAGGCTCTTACAAGGTTGCATATATTGAGTGTAATGTGCGATCTTGAGTTAGACATGTCACCACCATTTATATCAAATATTTACCCATATCTTTTAATTTCCTTGAAAAATATTAATGTAATAGATTATTTTCAAATTTATAAACTCTTAAATTTTAAGTTCTATTAATTTAAGCTCTAAACTAATAATTGTATCAATTTAAATAATGAAGTTTAACAAGTGTATACCAATTTATATTTTTTTTATATTTTGTAATTTGAATATATAAACATTATATGAGACTTGTAATTTTTCAATTGAACTCTTAAATTTTCATAAACAAAACAAGTTAAACTCTTAATTAAAATTTCTTTTGGAAGGTGTCTAGATATTAATTTTAAATCAACCACTTTATTAATCTAACATAAGAAGAAGTAACACATAACACATGTAAAAATTAAATACATGAACTATTAATTTTGAATATAAACTTAATAGATAATCTAAATCGATTTAGATATAGTAATTTAGAAGTTTAATCAGCACACTCATATGTTTCCGATAGTATTAATTAATTTAGAAGTTTATCGAAGTTCCTAGCTAAGCTAGTTGCTAGGCGCAAGTATTTTCCCCACAAATAATAAGAACAATAAAAGAAAAAAGTCTAAAGTACTTTTGAAATTTATATTATTGCACAGCACTGACTGTGTGAGATACTGTAAAGAAAAATTTTTCCTTTTTTTTTTAAAAAAAAAAAAGAAGGAGAGAGAGATGTGATGGTTATCGGCTTGTAGGTAGAACAGTCAAATTCTGAAACGAATAAAAAATAATGGAAAATTAAAGACCACATTAAAATTTTATCAATTAGTACTAATAAATAATAATAAAAAGAATTAAGCTGAATATTTGGCCCCTATCCTTCTATAAAAACCCACTGAAATATTCTCTTGAACCTCAAAGTCCAGATGGATTCTCAATCTTTTCTTCAACCTCTCAATATGGCATTCTTTTTCACAGTCCCTCTTCTTTTTCTGCTGGGACGGCTGTTCCGACGTTTCCGGCGAAAGCTGCCGTTTCCACCCGGCCCAAAAGGCCTCCCCTTCATCGGCAATATGCTGATGATGGACCAGCTCACCCACCGTGGACTCGCCAATCTCGCCACCCGCTACGGCGGAATTTTCCATATGCGCATGGGCTTCCTTCATACAGTCACTGTCTCCAACCCCGACATCGCCCGCCAAGTTCTTCAGGTTCAAATCACTGTAATCACTTTTCTCTCGTCTTAAAAATTAATCTCAATCTAAATTAGAAATTTCAAATAATCAAAATTACATTAAAATATTGTTTTTTTTCCCTCATACTTTTAAAATTCCTTCAATAATCGTAGTCCCGTGCTTTTGAATTTATCCCCATTATAGTATTTTTACTTTCTATAAATTTTAAATTTAGTCTTTTATTGTTAGATTTTTTTTTAAAAGATATATATTTTTTATTAATATTTTTACTATAAATTTTGAAAATATATTCACATACAAATTAATTATTATTTAACAAATTTCAGTAATTAATTTTGAAGAATTAAGGTCAAGATTTATTAAAAATGCATGGACTAAAATTAGACAATTGAAATTATAAGAACTAAATCTGAACAAATTTTAAAAATATAGAAACTATAGTGGGCATTTGATTTGACCTTAAAACTAATTGCAAGAATTGCAAAACTCACTCGAGAAGTATGGTAGTAATTGAAATTCAATTGTATAAATTGAACCCACAAACATATACAACTTTTGAATTGGACTCTCAAACTTATGGTAATTGTAGAAATTAGACCTCAAATGATAAAAATTAAACCCTCTCAAACTTATGCAATTATTACAATTGCTAGGTCCAATTTTAACATTTAATTTTTAAAATTGAAAGATTTATGGTATAGTTACAACTAACACTCTGTTTTACGAGTAATTTTTGCAATTTCCCTAAATTAATTTAAAGAAAAATAGTTCATCCAATTCTCAAAGCATTCTTAAAAAAAAAAAAAAAA
>QLSR01000227.1:73034-85584 GCA_031780015.1 Citrullus colocynthis
CCCTTTTTTTTTTTTTTTTTTTTTTTGTTTATCTTCTCTGTTTCTGATTGCTGCTTCCCTATTGTTTTAGATGCTTAAGAATCATATTTCTCCTAACAGACCTTTCATACCAATGATTTCGATTCCGATATTCCTGCAATTTTATTATCTTGGGTGGGGTGAGGGACTCTTGGTGCTAAGAGATTAGGAACTTATGCGCCTCAGTTGTGTTGTGCCTCAGGAATGCCAATTTGTGAAGCATTTGCACAAATAGAGCAGCGCCCTAATATCTATGACGTTGTCCATGTGAAATATTTCGACGAGGTATAGCTCTATACTGCCAATGATGTTTGCCTATATCGTAATTAAATGCATATTCTGGACATTACTCTGCTGAAATCGTTGTTTTGTTGTCGGATTACTGCTGAAATCGTTGTTTTGTTGTCGGATAAAACGAATATGAAATCTACTTCAATGCGTACTTATAGGATTTGAACGCATCTCCCACTGCCAATGTTCTAATACTATGTACAACTCTTTATCATTGTAGGAGCCTCTGAAACTCGATATCGTTATCAGCTTCCCAGACCATGGTTTCCATCTTCGCTTTGACCCGTGGTCACAGGTATTTTGGTTCTCTTGCATATTCATTGGATAAGAGATAATAAGGCTTTAGTGACCTTCTTGAACAAGATCTACTCCATTGGTTGCATATTGTGCCTTTGGCTTTTAAAGAGATAACTAGTCTTTAACTCAAATGAAATGTGCACGCTCTACAACCAGATGATTGTGAGAGAGTAGACATGACTTTCTTTTTAAGTCTGATTGTTAAAATTGTTTGGCTTTATCATCGTTTATCAGAGTTGCCTTCAAGTATTTTATCGGAAAAGGCTGCTGATGAAATCGCTTCTTCGACTTCTCTGTTCATATCATCTTTCAAAAGTTCATTTTTGCCCCAAATTAACTCATGCTTGTTCACTACTTGCTAGAGGCTACGTCTTATTGAAATATTTGATGTGAAGCGACTTCAAATGCGATATGCTACTTCTCTGATTGGGTAGGTGATCTAATGCTCATTTAGGGTGCATACAAAATTTTAGTTTTTTTCATAAACTAATGGTCATTACTTGATTGCAGAGGACCATCCAATCTTGCTACCTTTGTAGCTGTATATGCACTTTTTGGGCCAACTTTTCCTGGAATTTATGACAAAGATAGGGGTGTTTATACTTTATTCTATCCAGTATGTATTTGTACTTCCAGGCAGACCTTTGCAAAGTAATATATACTCTTTGCCTGACATTTATTTTTCATTTTTGATATCATCTATTTTCTTTTGTAGGGACTTTCATTTGCATTTCCAATACCAAGCCAATATACAGATTGTTGCCATGATGGAGAAGGTATTTTATCATAAGTTTCTTTCTCTCAGTTTTTCTGGCTCTTGGATTTTAGAGTTCTAAAGGATAGTAACTTGCTACTCCTAACTACCAAAGCGGAGCTACCTTTGGAGTTTCCTGATGGTACGACCCCAGTTGCTTGTCGAGTCTCCATATTTGATAGCTCTACAGTAAAAAAGGTTGGAGTAGGAGCCTTAATGGATAAGGCTTCTGCTCCCCCATTGCCTGCTAGCAGCCTTTATATGGAGGAGGTCCATGTTAAGGTCTGGCTTCCCTCTTCATCTGCACTTTTTGTTATTTGAATTACATACCTGCTTACTTTTTTCAATGTTGTCCAGCTTGGTGATGAACTATACTTTGCTGTGGGTAGTCAGCATATTCCTTTTGGTGCATCACCACAGGTAAGTTTGAGTCATGCTTTTGTGTTTAGGTCTCTTTTTATCCTAAAAATATTTGGCCATATATCAGATTAATTAGATTAGTGACATGCTAAATTTGTTCGAGTATTTGTCCCTTTTCCCCCACAGAGCACAAAGCATATGAATTTATTTTGACTAATGAAAACCGTATTATGGACATTAACTACCAGACAGAATGAGTTAAAATGGATCTTACACCAATAAGTATTGGATATATACTGTAGAAAATGCACGCCTGAGTTTGGAGGCAAATAACTAAAACTCATTCAGACTTCATCTCCAAATGTGCTTTTAAGCCTTTAAACAAAGGGGATTTCTTCAAGGGGTTCATGATGGCTGTTGAAGACATCCGTCGTTGATACAATCTTCACCTTTCTGAGTTGTTACTCCTTTGTCTTTTATACTATTGATGTGGTTTTTCTTTAATATTTTGTATAATTCTATGTTTCCTCCCTTATGAATTTTTAGTCATTTCACTCATGGAAAAAAAAGAATGTGTCCGGTTAAAGGTTGTTTAAATTTATCTCTTACATATTTTTGTTACTCTCTCCTCTCCCTCTCAAACACACACTTTGTTCAATGCTCTGCAGGATATTTGGACAGAATTAGGCCGCCCTTGTGGGATCCATCAAAAACAGGTATCCTTACATGCCACCTTGAACCATAAGTTGTGAGTTTCATAAACATTGCTATGACTATAATTGTTTAAAGATATATTAAACTATTTATGTTGAGCTGAGTTTGCTGTAGAATTTACATTTGAAGCCTTGACCTATTTTGTGGGATGGTGGTGGGGGGAAGGGTTACAAGCAATCGGGCATCTTGGGCTTAATTATGCAACTAGTTAAATTTATGTGCATATATTAAAATTCAAGAGTCGAGACATGCATGCACGCTTTTGTTTCTTTATATTTCTTTCTTTGATAGCCTAAAATCTTGGGAGTTTTGGTTTTTCCTGTTCAGGTAGATCAAATGGTTATTCATTCTGCTTCAGATCCCCGTCCCAGGACAACCCTTTGTGGTGATTACTTCTACAACTATTTTACCCGTGGTTTGGACATCTTGTTTGATGGGCAGGTACTCGGATGTCTTTCTATTTATTAATGTAGCGTTTCTCATGGTATGTATTATTATATTGATCTTTTGAGCTTTATAGTTCTAAACTACCGTGTTTGGTTTGCACTTGCAGACTCATAAAATCAAGAAGTTTGTTTTGCATACCAATTACCCTGGCCATGCTGATTTCAATTCATACATCAAGTGCAATTTTGTAATCCATGGTCCGGACCTACATGGAACATTACTCTCTACTTTTCTTTAGAATTATTTGTGCGAGAGTGATTGACCGTTATAGTGCTGTTTCATGCAGTTTCAGGTTCTTTTGATGAAACGAACAGTAAAAACTCTATAACCCCTAGCACGAAGTGGGAAGATGTGAAGGTAGAATGGATTTTGCTCAAACTATTTTATCACGAGGGTCTGTTCCTTATAGTTATTGTCAGGAGCTGGTTTAGACTTGTCTTGATTGAAGCTCTATTTGATGGCACATATTTTTGTATTTTATCAACATTTGATCATCTGTAATGGGTTCATAGCTCTGTAGAAATGGCTAATCGTCATCAATTTTTTCCCAGCTTGGAGTTCTTACACTCCTTTCTCCGTGTTAAATTTTTTTTGGTGGTAAATATGGAATGTCTGACATTTTTTTTTAATGAAACTAGGAAATCCTCGGGGATTGTGGGCGAGCTGCCATCCAAACACAAGGTTCAACAAACAATCCTTTTGGATCTACTTTCGTCTATGGCTATCAGAACGTTGCATTTGAGGTGGTTTTTTACACTTTCGTTTGTTTTTATCATTGTTTTACTTAGCACCTTCCTATCTTGAAAATCACAATTTGAGGAGAAAGAACACCTGATTTTGAGCACAGACGTTATGAGTTGATTGTGTTATTAAAGGCAGTGTGCTAATGAGCATCAATGTCATGGGCAGGTGATGAAAAATGGTTACATCGCCACAGTTACCCTCTTCAAGTCATGATACATACACAGGCTCGCTTCCTTCCCCCTGTCGGTTTGTTTCAAGCTAATTATGGAGTTGGGAAAGATGGCTTCCTACCCTTGTTCAATTTGTAATGGCTGTTAAAAGAAAATGAAGTGAGCTACTAATATGGTTTAGTTCTTGAGCACTTCATTGAGTGGGTTATCTGTAGCCATCTTGTCTGTATATTCTCACCTTGTATCAAGCAACTAGGCACTAATTATCATGTTGGACAACATAATGATGTACATAACTATTGATTTGTAAATAAAATATAATACTGTTTTAATTAAATTGTTCACGGGATCTTGTTCCCTCAGCATTGATACCAAGTTTAATCGACAACTCTAACAATCACTGTGGCAGCTCGATGAAATACGCTTGAGTTCTCTATGACTTATTTTAGACTGATCAGAAGTGTTTTCATTCAACTAACGGTATATTCCCAAAATTTGACAATGTTCGTTGGGATACATTACCAAAAGTGCTTATAGATAAAAACAGGTGCCTTTGTTAAAAGCATTAATTCAAGTTGAATCTCATCATAGGTAGAAAAGAGAGAACAATACAATAGCAACTTGGCTTTGCCTTAGGCTCAGTTGCAACAAATTTTATAACGTAGAGAGATTGATTATAGCATTTTTCAACTTCATTCCCTAAACTAAAAAGTTTGAAAAATGTTCCCATCTTATTGCTGGAAAAATTCCCCCCCAAAAAAGTTAAGCATCTAACTTATATCATTTGAAGGGCATTACATGTTCAAGTCAATCACTTTATTAGGTCGCTTGGAATGCCCATCTCCATTTGAATAATCTTTTTTAATAACTGAAACCCTCAACTCTTCGTGCTTCTCAATCTCACCCCTTTCTTCATTTTGGCTTCTCACTTTCTCAACCTGTTCCATTGGTTTTGCATTTAGGTCCTTCACATCATTTTGTAATTTATCCCCTGGAAACTGCAAAATTAATAACCAAACAATCCTTTGAGATTATTTCATGCTAAACAGAAATCTAACAAATTTCAGAGATATTTCCATTATTATAATGTTCAATTTATATTTCTATATGTAGTGATCATTCATCGATCTCTCTTGTTTTTTTAACTCAACTAACATAAAACACGTATTACTGTTATATTGTATGAAATTGACGAGAAAAACATTGCATCGTAGGATTTGACTAAAAATCACAAACCTCAACTGTCTGCCTCAGCCGAAGATATCTCTTGTGCATTCTTTTACCTCCCACATGAACAATCACGTCGCATTGTAAACACAAGGAACTACCATCTATCTCACAGTAAAAGAAAGCTGCAAATTACATTATTCATTTCCCACAGAATGATTGTTAAAACCTCAGCCGAAAAAACCCTCACCCAAAAAAAGAAAAAAAGAAAAAATGAAGAAGAAGAAGAAGAAAAACAATAATATATAATTGTACCTGGTGCATTTTCACATATATCACAGCGAGGAACTTCACTTGGATTTGCTAGCCCAACCCTTACATGACGGCTCGCAAGCTTATTGCACATGTGTACCTTTACCAAATACATATAAAATAATCCAAAAATCAACAAAAAAACACTTGCAAAAATCACGAGAATAACTAACTAATATACACACTTGTTGCTTTTAATAATAATATTACAACCTTTGTATCACAAATTGCACAAAGAGCAGCCTCATCTGCAGCACAAAACAAAGTTGCTGCAGCACTTTCACAAGAATCACAAAGTATCCTCATTTCAAACCTGATCGCTTTTATCCTCACTCATTGCCACACCCCCACAAACATAAAAGCAAAAAAGATCAAAACTTTACGTTCAATCTCAAAAACCCACCTCATAAAAAACACATATATACACTCTAGATCAAATTAAAACCTGAAAAAACAATAAGGGTGTCTTAAAAATGGAATCTTTTTTATCATCCCCCCAAGTTTCATATATTTGATGATGATGTTTGTTTTCTTTGGCTTTGGTGTCGGCCGCTGCTGTTAGGTTAAAACAATAATGCAGAACAATGACACACAATAATAGAGAGAGAAAAAGAAAAAGAAGAAGAAGATGAAGAAGATAATATAATATAAAACAAAGGATAAAAAGATGAGGTGGGTGGAATTGTCAGCAGGAGGAGGGTTCGAGAAAAAATAAGGAATTAATAGGAAGTGAAAGATTTGGGTTTGTGTCAACTTCTTGAATTTCTTGGAGTGAATTGTACTGAAAGAACTGATCATTCATTAACCACAAAAATTTGAAATGAGATGAGAGTCATTGAAATGAAATAGGCTCGTGGTTTAATTTCAGCCACCACTTGCTATTCTTCATATCTTAAATGGGACCCACTCCCAACCCAAGTTTTTATTTTACCTTAACCATATGAATGCCACGTGTGTTACATCAAAAATAATTTCTTTTTTTTAAAAAAAAAAAAAAAACTTTGGTTTGATTTGATTCGATATTTGTGGTGAGAAAAATATGTTAAAAAGGAAATTGGAAATCATATGCATCCACTTGTTTTATGTTTTCAAAGGTTTAGATTTTTTGATAGGTATGGTGGGTCGATTGGCTGGTTTTCTTGGCATTGACAAAGAGTTGCCATGGAATGGGAAGTGTTTTGTACAATCAATGTCAAAGACAGGATGTACAATTAATTAATAATAATGTTGTTATTTTTTGGTTTTCTTCTCACTTATGTGCGTCATTTAATCCTATGTATATGGATGTCTAAATTTCTATGAGGATGAGGGTGAAGATAAAGAATTGGGATTCAAAATGACATTCTTTTTTTTATTATATCACTTTATGTTCCCTTGTACCCGATTCCGCCTATGAATTTTGCCTACTTTAATTATTGTGGAGTGGAGGATCCTAGCACAATGTTTCAATGTGTTGAATGGAAAATTTTGACTAATCATAAATCGTCGCATCATTGGACGAAATTATAAATGATCAATTTTTTACTAATTAAAAACCAACATGCATCACAAATTGAAATTGAAGTAAAAAATTTGATCGATCTCTTTGATCTTGCATATTTTCATCATGGTCATTGAATCAAATAAATTAATAAGTCCAATTTATGTTGATATTTGGGCCTAATGTCACGGGAAAAATTTGACCCACAAATTTCGTGACACGACGGTGCCCATCCCTTCAGCATGGCCAAGTGAGGATGGGAAAATGCTTGCCGCAGCCCCTCGAGAGGCGCATGCGTCTGCCGCACCCCACCGGCACGCATGGCCCAAGTTGCACAATAACGGGCTGCGCGCATAAGAGAGGAAAGGCGGGAGAAAGACGCGTCGACCCCAGGCACTGGCATGGTCGACGCATCGCTAGACAAGGCTGCCAGGCGCAAAGGTGCTGGACGCAAGGCTGCTCGACGCAAAGCTGCTCAACGCATAGTGCCGCAAGCCATACCTGAGACGCACATAGGCCCAGACACGTATGGAGAAAACGAGACAGGCGGCGAAGGATCTAGAAAGCTCTAGAGCACGCATAGGCTGGGGAGAGCCTCGATTGCTCTAGAAAACTCCCGACTACTCGGGAAAGGTCGGGGCGCGCCTAGAGAGACCCGGACATCTCTGGAAGCTTCCAGAGCCGACGGACGCGCACGGCTATGGCCTAGACAGACCCCAATTGCGCTGGAACAGCCCGAATGATTCTCGAATGTTCCTCGTGGGGCCTTCAACAATTGTATATAATATTTTAATATTAAAATATCTAGAAGGTTCCACGACCGACATTGTAAGTCAGTCATAGAAGGTCGGTGTTGGGGCCCTTTATAAATAGAATGGGCCCTCTCAATTGTAAGGCATCCTCGAAAAACCTTGGAAGCTCAACGCTCTTGACTTTCCTTGCTCTTTTAACGCCTCTTTGCGATCTTCCTAGTCCTGACAAACCTCAATAGGCTTACTTGGCTGTCCCTATTGCACCAAGTGCCACACGAAGGTCATAAGAAAACTGTGACCCTGTGACACTAAGCTCAATTGAGCCCCAAGAATATGCTTAATTTGACCCAAGTGCCAACCAAAACCAAAAATCTATTTAACTGGGCCTGAGGGCTAAGTCTATGGACAATACAAGTCTAAGCCTACAAAGCTCACTGGAAGGAACTCTATAGAAAAGTTCTTCATTTAAAAGTTTCAAATATTTGGAGAGAATTCTCCCAACAATTAGAAAGTCCTCTATCTCTTAAACCCCTAAAGATGAAACATTTATGCTTACAAATCAAGTGTTCACAACATTTATAAAAACGAATTAGGAGATCAAGCGTTTAAAGATCGTTCCATAAAAAAATTAGAGATTGAATTACATTCACGTAAATTTACGTTAAATTCAACTTGAACTACACGAAAATGTTTCTACAAAAACCTTGTGCAAATCAAACTTGAGATTAATGATATCTTAACCATAACTGTATTTTATCCATGCTCGAACTTGTTAAGGAACTACTTCTAATTAAACTCTATGTTTGAGAAAAAACATAACCATAGCTTTTCTTTTCCTTTTTTTTTATTTTTCAAAATAATAAAAATTAGAATTAATGTGCTAGTGTCATGTGACAAACTATATATATATTAGAATGGGAGTGGTTGTAGCTTACAATGCACTCTAGTATTACTCTCTAGTTATTTTATAAAAATAAAAACAAAATTTTGAAAATAAAAAATTCAATTTTATTTTTTTAGTATTTCTATACCTATGTTTGGTAGTAAATTTAAAAACTAAATCTCAATTTGAAAAGTTGTTCAAAATGTGTTGGTTAATATATCTATAAACAATAAAATTGTTTTTGAAGACTAAATATTTGATTGGATGTCAACTATTATTAATTAATTTATAAAAATGTTTAATGTTATAAAATTTATATAATTATTATTTTATATATTATATGGTTGCTAAAGTCTATTTTTAGTTCTTACACTTTCTAAATTTGTGTTTAAAAGTTTATGAATTTTTAATTTTATATTTAATAAATTTTTGATATATTTAAAAAAAAATTTAATTAATTGATTTAATAAATACAAAATTTAATTTTATGGATAGTGGGGTTCATTTGAACTTCCAACTTATCTAATAGGTTGATTATTATTTTTATTTCTTACAAAATTACAAAATTTCTTGAAGGGAGAATTGAAATGTAAATTGTGCTAATCACAAATGATTACTACACGATACATTGGTGCCATACTTTTAGGTTTCATGATTAAAAAAAGGAAACAAGTTGTGTTGGGCCATTTAAAAATGTTTCCATTTCCTATTTTATGTTTTTCATTTTTACTCTTCCCTCCTTTCAAGCTAGGGCTCATACACAAACTACTCTTCTTTGATTCTTCTTTTTCCTTCAATTGTATTTGGATCAATCACTACTTTTTTTTTTAGGGCTTCTACTTTTGTTTGTGTTTGATCTCAATTCAGTATAATTTTCTCGATTTTTTATTGTCTAAATTTGTAACGTTAGATTGGTAACTTTGCCTCTTTGATTTGACATAATTTTAGTAATATGTGTTCTTTGGATTGATTTTTGTTTTTGTTTTTTTTAATAAAATTTTAAAAATAAAAATAATTACTAAACACATTCATGTTTCTAGTTCATAGTTCAGGAGTAAGCGAAGTTGCAAATTAATTTCATTAGTTTGATATAATTAAGACATTAAAGAATTGGAAAAGTGAAGTAACTAATGGGCTAGATCATGTTTCAATTAGTCAATCTTTGGTAAATGCCCCATCAAACCGAGACTTTATTTCATTTTACCCCGTCTCTTCCTTTCCAAAAAAAAAAAAAAAGAAAAATCATATTAAACCAAACCGATTTAAAAGTGGGCATATGGGTTTATATTTATAGCCAACCTAAATTTCGTATTGGTTCAATTTTTTATTGAAAAATTGGTCCAAACCAAATTAAATCCAACTGGCGGTATAAATATGGATGATTGGTGTAATATTTAAATTTTCTAATATTGTATTATACTGAATGAACAATGGACAATAGTATTACTTTTACTATTAGTATTTATTACGATATATGTATAGTTATTTAGAAAAATAATAAATTATTATGGTTTAGGTATGTTTATTATTTCTTTTAAAAGAATAGCTTCAGTTATTATCTAAAAGAAAAGAAAGAATGATGCACAATTTCAAACAAGAAATAAAAATAATAAAACTGAAAAACTAAACGGCTAAATTATAAAAAAATGCCTATGAACTATGCATTTATATAAAAAATATCCCTACACTTTTAAAAGTTTTAAACATACTCTTGAACTTTAAAAAATAGTTTTAAAAAAATACCATTGACGTTAGTTTTGGATGGAAACCATTAAAATTTTGTTTTAAAAATACTCCTGAAACTTTTCAAAAGTTTCAAAAATACCCTTTAACTAGAAAAGGTTCAAAAACACATTTGCCGTAATTATATGAACATAAATTGTTAACATCTCGTTGCAATAACTCTAAAATTAAAAAATAAAAAAATTCTATAATTGCTCCTAAAGTTATCAATTTGTTTGAAGTTTTCATAAGTCAAAAAAAAAAAAAAAAACAAATTATATAAATATCCTCATTTGATATTCTGATTTTTCTCTTAATTTTCTAATTTTTAACTTACATCAATTTGCTCACCAACCAAGATTTTAAGTTAAAACATCAAGTTTTAAAAAAAGAATTAAAATCAAAATCTCCCCTTAAACATACCAAAATGATTTTTTTTCTAAAACAAAAAAATTAGTAGTTGAGTTGTGTGTTAATAACTGAATATATTTTTTTATTTGACTATTTATCGTTTTGGTATGTTTAAGGGGAGATTCTGATTTTAAAATTTTGTGAGATTTTATGAGATTTTGTGTTTTAAGTTAAAATTTTTGTTGGTGAGAAAATGGATGGAATTGCAAAATTAAAAGAAAAAGGAGAGTCTTTTTTATTTATATATATATATATATATATATATATATATATATATATAATACAAAGTTTGAGGAGCCTTTTTTATAATTCAACCACAGTAAAAACTCAACCATTCATTTTGTTCCTGATTGAAAATCAGTTTCATTTTCTAATTTATAAAAATTATTGATTCAATTTGTTACTAATTAGTCCGAGAAATTCGAATAGGTCTCCCCATGTGTGTACACCGAGTACTCTAGTTTTCAATTAATCTTCTCGAAAGCGACCTTCTTAAAATCATATATAAAACTGGGCCGTGAAAGCTATGGGCCGATTGGAAAACAACCGGAAGTGCAATTATGATGGGCCGACAAATAATATTGGGCCTGGGGCCGATGGGCAAGCCCAATTGAAATAGCATATTATGGTTGGCATGGAATAGGTGAAGAGCTTTGATTGGCCTCATGATAAAGATGTCCTGAAAAAGCAGAACCAAACCCTTTAACTCCTCAATTATGCATTTGTTGGACCTTATTTCTTCAATTTTTATTTTCTCTTTAATACTTTTCCCTCTTTAGGGATGCATTTTTCCATTACCTTATTTACTCCTTCATACCTTCCCGTGAAAACAATTAATATATAAAAAAAAAAACAATATCTATAAACTAAATGCAGTGTTTTTTTTTTCTTTTTTTCATGGAAACGAACGGATGGTATTAATGTGGTGGGCGGATCAGATTAAAAGAATACAGAGAGAGAGAAAGGAAGAATATGATTATCAGGGAAAAGATAATTCACTATTCAGCCTTAGATTTCGAGTTTAGTGTTTGTTTAGTCCACGAGACATGAGTTTCAAAATATTATATTTTTAGTCTTGAAATTTCGAGTTTGATTTCAATTTAGTTCATAGATTTCAAAATGTTATAACTCTACTATTGAAGTTTGAGTTTTAATTTAATTCAATTCATAGATTTTAAGATTTATATTTTTATTCTCAATTTTTCACTAACTAAAAATATTATAAAACGAAATTATAAAATAAAGTTAATAGTAATGGAAAATAACGAAATTAACTAATAATAACTCTTTTATTTATTTCAAATTGATTAATAGACCTTAATAGTAAAAACTAAAAGAGAATAATTCGAGGTTAAAAGTGCAAATATTAAATAAAAAAAACTCAATCAAAATAAAATCGTAATATTTTAAAGTTTGGAAAACTAAACTCAAAACTTGAGTATTAAGCTTGTAACATTTTGGAACCTAAAAATTAAATGAAAACTAAATACAAAATCTATTTCTCCTCGTTATTAGAAAGAGCAGCGTACAAGATTGAAGATTGAATTACTTTTTGCAGAAAAGATGGGGGAAAAAAGAGAGTGAAAGGATTAGTTGGCAATTATTGATGAACATTGACCATGGAAATCTCAAGAATTTAATAAATAAATAATAAAAAAAAAAATGAAAATGATGACATTCGACCAACTCCCTTCCCGCTAACATAGACATAAATTATTCAAATCCATCACATTCAATTCTTGAGCTCCTTCCCATCAAATTTAAACAAATAATAAACAAAAAGCTGAGAGAGTATTCCAAGGGACTAATACAAAGCGACAGAGAAAATGGATTTTTATTTGAATATTTTTGGTGATAAAATGGGAGTTTAAGATTGGTTCGACAATGACCATCAAACCAACGGGTGGTCCATTTTGATTATGGGTATTACTTTTAATAAACATATTGAAACTAAGCTACAAATGGAAATCTTAATTAAAAGAATACAAATCTAGAGATTTATGGTGGGATGGAATTGAAAAGAAAAAA
>QLSR01000227.1:86860-113551 GCA_031780015.1 Citrullus colocynthis
GGGGGGGGGGGAAAGAAAGTAAATATAATTGGTAAGATTTGAAAAGAGATGGAAGTGAGCTAAAAAACAAGAGTGGTCAGTGCACAAAAAATGAAAAAAATTTGTGACTTACTGAGTTATTTATGACATAGTAATTAAATGTATATTAAAGGGACTTTTACATTTTTCTGTCACACACAGCAGCTGACTATGATATTCGGCCTGTCCTTTTATGGTAACCAATGATGCCACTTTTCCCTTCCAAAGTTTAAATCCAGTGGTAACAGTAATTTTCCCTGCGGTAAATTAAAGGAAACTGGGGAAGTGAATTTATGCCGGCTTTAAAATCATTTCAAACTATTTCTTTAATCATACCTCATTCCTAAATGATAATAATAAATTTCAGGTAAGAAAAAAAAAAAAAAAAACGTATTATAATAGAGACACTATTTTTTATTTTTTAAAAAATAGCAAGGACGGTAAAAACGTAGCTGTTAAATTTAACAGAAACTCATTAAAATAGAGACAAAGTGATATTTTTATTTTATTGCACTTTTGTAGAATAGATTGAGGTTCACTCCCGCCAACCATGGTAGTTAATTTTACCAAAATCACTTTAACAATGAGCACTTGAGTACTCTCCAATCGGAAAATGCTTTAGTTTTTCTTTTACTCTTTTTTTTTTTTCTTTTTTTTGTGTCAAATTTGTTTTGTTTTCAATTTTAACATGAAGTAAGAAATTTCAACCTTAAAACTACTTTATAAGTGTTTTGTTTTTTTCTTATTGTTTTCAAAATCACTATTATATTACTTTAAAGTTCAAGTGAAAACTGAAAACTGCTTTTGTTCTTGTGGCAAAAAATTTTCTAAATCAGACATAGCCTTGCTTTATCAGGTGCGGGGTGATTTTCAAATTTAGTTTATAGTTTAGTTAACGTTTTAGTTTTTAAAATTGAAATTATATTTATTTGGTTCATAAATTTTTTAAAATATCTAATATTATTTAAACTTTCAAATTGATTTTTAATAAATTTTTAATTTTCAATTTTATGTCTAATAGGTCCTTAACCTATTTGATGTTTTTAATAATTAATGAATCTATTGACACAAAGTTGAAAGTTTAGAGTTAGCATTAGACATACAACTGGTTAAAATTTAAATTTGTACATAACAAATCAATGGTCTTTTAAAAAAAATTTAAATATATCAAATATCTGTTAAACATAAAACTAAAAATAGAGACCTATTAAACATTTTTAAAGTCAAGTAATTTATATTAAACACACAATTGAAAGTCAGAGAATTATTAGATTTTTTTTTTTAAAGTTCAAGAATCAAATAAACAGTTATAAGGAGTTTGACTTATAATATCATTTTAAAAAATTTTAATTTAATTTATACGTTTTGTTTTCTATGAGATAATTTTTTCTTTCAGACCGAATGATGAAATGATAAAAAAAATTCATGATAATACTTTATAAATGACAACATTTCTTTTCCTTTTGATGGAGTGAAACAGTAAGTGTCATGGAATAACATTTCATCATGTGTGCTATATATATATTTTTAATTATAGGTGAGAAGGATTTTTAATGCTACGAAATGCTATTTACATACCATAGTATTTTTAAAGATGTGTTATTTTATTATTCAATTTTTACAATGTAATAAACAATTTTGATTGAAAAATATTGGAAGACATGGGATGAAATATACATTTCAAGCCTAAATAACATATTATAGCCAATAATTGTGACATAGACAACATATTGTCAGGTCAAATATAGACATGCTATGCTTAAAAAAGTCTAATTCAAGGCCTAAAATGTGTAGCTTACTTTTTATCAAAATGGTGTACATTGAATATGGAGAAAGAACCTATTAAATAAATCTAAATTACTAATTACTAATAAAAACATATTTTGACCATCGTTCTTTTTTTTTCCTTCTGTACCTTATTACCATAAGCAAAGTCTTTTAATAATAAGTCCAAATACGCTTATTTCAAAAAAGAATAAATTTGAGGTACAAGAATAAAATAATATAAGTTTTATACAATATTTTGTTACTATAATTCAGAAATTTATAAAACCATTTTGTCAAAGAAGGATATGGAAATGTAAAGTTGTAAAGTAGGGAGAAGTGTCTTGGGCAAAAAAGGCAGTCTCGAGTGCAAGAAATTTCAACAATTTTCTAAGAGGGTTTCCCATGACTTTTACTTTGCTCAAAAAGTGCCTACATACTTATGGTTCACTCTAGAGATATATTTGACCACTTACCATGTGAAAGAAATTATGTAAATATAATAGACTCCCCATGACAACTCAAAGTCATGTGATAATATGAAGATAAAATCCATTTAGGCTCATTCATACATATGTTTGTGTGGGGTCAAGCTTGAAGTTCTTCAATACAATATTTTTCTGGTTTTTTGTTTAATTTGGGCTTATTTTGCTCAGCTTATGTTAGGCTTATTTTCGCAAATAAAGAATAAGAATATTGTGTGAAACAATCACAATATTCATTTTCAAACAACATCGCTATCTTTGTTAACAAAAAATGAAGAATTACTACCCATTTATATGAAAATAAATTAGTAATGTGTTGTTTTATGAGTGAGATTACATTTTTAACCTTTTCATATTTCACTTTCAAATAAATTGCGATATTTCTCATTTGTCTCTCTCCTTTGTAAATTACAAATTATTTAAATCTTCACCCATTTTCCTCCCTGAAAGTGTTTGTTCTCAATAGTCCGGTCATAGTCAAGGTGTTTGAACTCTACTTTAGTCAGCTAATAAATTATATGAAATAATAAAATTAAAAGTCATGCATTTTATAATATAATATTAAGGGGAAAAATGTCCATACAACCAAATCATCAATTCATTCACTCACTTATCAACATCATTATCCTTTCGTATTTTTTAAAGTATAATGGAAAGATTGTCCAATAAACTTAATATGATTGTGTATACTTGTCGGCTAGGGAATTGATTATATATAATATATAAGAAAAGGAATGTTTAGATAAACAAATATAGCTTTAATCTAAACTTTGGTTTCATAGATCTTCTAATTTTATTATTCGTCCAAAAAATTAAAAAAAAAAAAAAAAAACATATTCAAATTTATTTCATTTTACATCGCTTAGAATTTTTAGCTCATGTATTCTTAAAGAACGGTCATAAAAACTTTCAAACTATTTATTTTATTTTAGTCATTATATTCGCCTTCGTGATATGAATAGATAATTAAATATTGATGCAACTATAATTGACGATAAAATGGATTAGAGATTATTGTATGAGACTGCAAAGTGTCATAGCACTTACCACAGGGAGTTAAAAAAATGTTATTGAATTAGTTGTGTTAGCAGAAGGGACGATATTACATGGAGGCGAGTCACTATGGAGATTGACTCAATCTCAAAAAAGGAAATTCATTAATTTTGTAAAAATTCGTGTAGAGACACAATATTAATATCCAAATGAGATTTAAATGTCAATCGAGAACAACCTTCCCAAATAGAGATAAATTTTAGTTCAATGACTACTGTTGAGATCAGGTTTGAACTGCACCAATTTATATATTTCTTAATTCTCTTTGTTTGGTAAAGTAATTAGATCAGATGTTAAAACAATTGATTTGGGAAGTTTAAAAAGGAAGGAAAGGGAATAAATATGAAACGAAAAATTGAATAGCGACGCATCAAAAGAGAATTATTATTATTAATAGGGAAAAGGAAGGGAATTAAAAGAGGGCGTAATAATGATAGAGAAACCCACAATCACATGAGAAGAGAGTAAAACGTGAGGCCCAGCCCATGTCCATCAATTTTGAATATTCCCAATTTGCCCCTCACAAAAAACCTTTTCCTTCTTCAAACTTTCAAACCCATTTTCTGCTCTGCATCTCTTCTCTGAATCTCTCTGTTGCATTTTGTGCGTCACTGTTCCTTCTCTGTCCCCTCTCTGGGTCCCTTCCCATCCCACATTATACGCTCTCCGCCGCACCCATTCCTCCATTCTCCTCTCCCAACGTCTCTCTCTTCCATTCACTCTGTTTTCTCTTTTTTGACGGATAATGATATGATCTCTTGATGGCTCCATTCTTGTGTTAATCTTGGTGGGTTTCATTTTTTCTTCCTAGTTATGAAGCCTCTTCTGTTGTTTTTTGCTCTGCTCTGCGGCGGTTTCTTTTCCTCCTCCGCCAACACCAGTGCCCAAACCCTACTGGAGATTCAGGCATTGATGTCCTTTAAACTTAATCTTCATGATCCTCTTGGTGCATTGACTGCTTGGGATTCTTCCACCCCATTGGCGCCATGTGACTGGCGGGGTGTTCTTTGTACTAATAATCGAGTTACTGAGCTCCGTTTGCCTCGCCTTCAACTCTCTGGCCGATTGACCGATCAGTTGGCTAATTTGCGGATGCTGCGGAAGTTCAGTATTCGCTCTAATTTCTTCAATGGTACGATTCCCTCTTCTTTGTCCAAATGTGCGTTGCTGCGTTCTGTTTTCTTGCAGTACAATTTGTTTTCTGGTGGCCTTCCGGCGGAGTTTGGCAACTTGACTAATCTACATGTACTAAACGTGGCGGAGAATCGCCTCTCCGGTGTGATCTCCAGCGACCTTCCGGGTAGTCTGAAATATCTCGATCTTTCGTCGAATGCATTCTCCGGTCGGATTCCGAGGAGTATTGTGAACATGACGAACCTTCAGGTCGTTAATCTCTCTTTCAATAGGTTCGGCGGGGAGATTCCGGCGAGCTTTGGTGAGCTTCAAGAGCTTCAACATCTCTGGCTCGACCATAATGTGTTGGAAGGGACGTTGCCGTCGGCTCTCGCGAATTGTTCTTCGCTTGTTCATTTGAGCGTTGAGGGAAATGCGCTTCAAGGCGTAATCCCGGCCGCCATTGGAGCTCTTCCGAATCTTCAAGTCATTTCCCTCTCGCAGAATGGTCTCTCTGGTTCAGTTCCTTACTCCATGTTTTGCAATGTTTCGTCGCATGCGCCGTCGCTTCGGATCGTTCAACTTGGATTTAATGCGTTCACGGACATTGTCAAACCTCAGACAGCGACGTGTTTTAGTGCTTTACAGGTCCTCGATATCCAACACAATCAGATAAGGGGAGAGTTCCCCTTGTGGTTAACGGGCGTTTCCACTCTGACGGTCTTGGATTTTTCTGTCAATCATTTCTCCGGCCAGATTCCGCCTGGGATTGGGAATCTTTCAGGATTACAAGAGCTCAGAATGTCGAATAATTCGTTTCAGGGCGCGATTCCTTTAGAAATCAAGAACTGCGCCTCGATTTCGGTTATTGATTTTGAAGGGAATCGCTTAACCGGGGAGATTCCGTCGTTTTTGGGTTATATGAGAGGTTTGAAACGGTTGTCTCTCGGTGGAAATAGTTTTTCCGGCACTGTTCCGGCCAGTTTGGGAAATCTTTTGCAGCTGGAAATCTTGAATTTAGAGGACAATGGCTTGAACGGAACCCTTCCGATGGAGCTAATGGGTCTTGGGAATTTAACAGTAATGGAACTCGGTGGGAATGAACTTTCCGGTGAGGTTCCGACTGGTATTGGCAACCTCAGTCGTCTTGAGATTTTGAATCTCAGTGCTAACAGTCTTTCTGGGACGATTCCGTCTAGTCTTGGCAATCTCTTCAAGCTAACCACTCTGGACTTGAGCAAACAAAATCTTTCTGGGGAGTTGCCATTTGAGCTCTCTGGTTTGCCTAATTTGCAGGTAATTGCTCTACAGGAAAACAAGCTATCTGGGAGTGTTCCTGAAGGATTCAGTAGTTTGGTGGGTTTGCGCTATTTGAATCTAAGTTCAAACGGATTTTCCGGTCAAATCCCTTCAAATTATGGGTTTCTTCGATCGCTTATATCTCTGTCATTATCAGACAATCACATTTCGGGGTCAATCCCTTCAGAGCTTGGTAACTGCTCTGATCTAGGAAGGTTGGAGGTTCGCTCAAATGCTCTTTCAGGCCAGATTCCGGCGGATCTTTCTCGTTTATCTCATCTACAAGAGCTGGATTTGGGTAGGAATAATTTAACCGGCGAAATCCCAGAAGAGCTCTCAAGTTGTTCGTCTTTAGAATCGCTCCGTCTGAACTCGAATCATCTTTCCGGTCCCATACCGGAGTCATTGTCGGAACTCTTAAACTTAACCACACTGGACCTCTCATCCAACAATTTGAGTGGTGTTATCCCTGCTAATCTTAGCTCCATTACTGGATTGGTGAGCTTAAACGTCTCAAATAATAATCTAGAAGGCGAAATTCCATCCTCTTTAGGCTCAAGATTCAACAGCTCATCTGTGTTTGCTAATAATTCTAATTTATGTGGGAAACCACTGGCTCAGAATTGTAAGGATACAGAGAAAAAGGATAAAATGAAGAGATTGATTCTATTCATTGCAGTGGCTGCTAGTGGAGCTTGCCTCTTGACTTTGTGTTGCTGCTTCTACATTTTCAGCCTGTTGAGATGGCGGAAGAGGCTCAAAGAGAGGGCATCTGGAGAGAAGAAAACAAGCCCAGCAAGGGTTAGCTCTGCAGCAAGTGGTGGCCGTGGAAGCTCAGAAAATGGAGGGCCAAAGCTTGTGATGTTCAACAACAAGATTACTCTAGCGGAAACAATCGAGGCGACAAGACAATTCGATGAAGAGAATGTTCTAAGCAGAACCCGTTATGGGTTGGTTTTCAAAGCTTGTTACAATGATGGCATGGTCCTCTCAATCCGCCGCCTCTCAAATGGTTCATTAGATGAAAACATGTTCAGAAAAGAAGCTGAATCATTGGGAAAAGTTAGGCACCGCAATCTAACTGTTCTTCGTGGCTATTATGCTGGCCCTCCTGATATGCGGCTGTTAGTATACGATTACATGCCTAATGGGAACCTTGCCACTCTCCTTCAGGAAGCATCTCATCAAGATGGTCATGTTCTAAATTGGCCAATGCGGCATCTCATTGCTCTTGGAATCGCCCGTGGCTTAGCCTTTCTCCATTCATCTTCCATTATCCATGGAGATGTGAAGCCACAAAGTATTCTCTTCGACGCAGATTTCGAAGCTCATTTGTCGGATTTCGGCCTAGACCGACTAACCGTTGCAGCCTCAGCCGAAGCATCCACGTCTACTTTGGTGGGCACATTAGGCTACATTGCCCCTGAAGCAGTGTTGACAGGGGAAGCCACAAAGGAATCTGATGTCTACAGCTTTGGCATTGTGTTGCTCGAGATTCTAACAGGGAAGAAACCAGTAATGTTCACAGAAGATGAAGACATTGTCAAGTGGGTGAAAAAGCAATTGCAAAGAGGCCAAATTACGGAGCTCTTAGAACCAGGTTTACTTGAGCTGGATCCTGAATCATCAGAATGGGAAGAGTTCTTGCTGGGTGTGAAAGTTGGATTGCTTTGCACTGCACCGGATCCTCGTGATCGGCCGACTATGTCTGATATCGTTTTCATGCTCGAAGGTTGCCGTGTCGGACCAGACATCCCTTCCTCGGCAGATCCCACTTCCCAACCGTCGCCCGCATAACCCAGAAACCATTCATCCATTCCGTTTCACAACATTTTCCCAAGTTGGAATTTTTTAACCGTAACTGATTTGAATGTAATTTCTCTATTTTGATCTTTAATTTTCCCCTTGTTGAAAAAGTGTTCTTATCCGTTCTTTTTTTGGGCTTCCATCATTGTGTGTGTCTTATGATTGATTCTCGTGGCCTTGGAGAAAAGTGAGTAAAAGCAAGGAAGGGTGAATTAGTTGAAAGAAAAAGAAAAAAAAAAACTCTCAAAGACCAAAGAAACAAACAGTCAAATGATTTGGAGAGGCCCAGGGAGGGGAGAGAGTAGTAGTATAGTAGTAGTAATATCTTAATCGTATCAGTTTTGGACGAAAGCTGATGTTTTTCATCTTTTTGTGTTGGAAAGACTAAAAGGGTCTTTTTACTACACAAAACTCGACAAAAGCAAAAAACCAAGCTCTGGGTTTGGTTCTGTTTCTTCTATGTTTGGGTCACGTGGCTTCCAGATTACACTGTTCACCATTGTAGCCGTTAAATCTCTTCGTTTGTGAGGTTTTGAAAACTGGCAAAAACCCAACTTCCAAGATTTCATTTTTATTGCAAATACTCAAATTCCAACTCTTCCATTTTTTCTCATAAACCCCACAATTGGGCAGCGGCCCCTTGTGATTACTTCTTTTTTCTGCTAAAAACCCAGTGAAATTTGGAGGGAACTTCGCCTCAAAATGCTCCCATCCAAAGCTTTTCCATTTTTCCCAACACTTTTTGCGGGACCCTTTATTGAAAATTTGTAATTTCTTTTCTTTAATTTTTAAAATTTTCCTTTTGTGGAGTACTGTTCTTTTTGGTACAGCCTGTCTGAATCTAATCTGAAGTTTTTCAGTAGAACATCGTGGTTTTGTGGTGGTACTTGTACTCATACTGACCCTCTACTATTTATTATATATATATATATATAGATAGATAGGCTTTTGTGATTTCCCTTTTTTTTATATATATTTTTTATTTTGTATATTATTTTAATTGTTTCAATAATTTTCTTTGTCGAATAAGATGCACAAAAAGTTAAAAAGACGAGTTTAAAAAACATCAAGTTGGAATTTTGTTGTGTTTTAAAAGTTTCTGGGCGTATGAGTCCAAGGAGGAGGCAGTGACCGTTAAGTATTCCAAGTTGGAATATGGCATTTATTTGTGGTTTAAGTTCTCGATAAATTTGTCTCAAAATAATACATTTTTTTATATATTAAAATAGGGGAAATTTTGTCGATAATAACGAAAGTACAATAATTTTGTTGCTAGTCGTTGTTGGTCTTCGCATGAAAATAATTCAAATGTCATTCGCTTCAACTATTATTCTGTCGTGTTTTTCGCTTCCACTTCCAACCAATCTATTTTCTAGAAATTGAAATTGAATTGGATGAACATCAAGTTTAATCAAAATGGAAAGTTGCTTTTGTTAAACAAAATAAATATATTATATAATTTAATAAGTGTCTAATGCTAATATTATGTCTATGATATCCTATCAATTTACACATTAGAGTCTACTAGTTGATGTACAACTAAGATAAAATTTTCAATATTGGTGTAGTGTTCAACCCATCACACTCTGAGTTTAAGTTAACAATGGATCTAATTGGTGTCGAACTGAGTGGAGTGATATTGCATATCTCTGGTTGAGAAGGAATATTAGAATTAGAGGTTGGTCGAAAAGAAAAGACATCAATTCGAGTAAAGATTTGGTTGATTTGGATTTTGCACATATAGGACAGATGCTCCAATTGCATGTCTTTTCACTATGATTTTTTCCCCCAATGTATTCATGCTTTTAAGCATATTCAACCAATGTATTCATCTTGACATTGATAAAAAGAATACGATACAAGCAGTAACCAGTTACACGTCTCTTTATTTTGTACCCTGAATAGTTTGACGTTGCATTGAAGTTCTCACATGGGCGCTTGAGGGATGGCTGAGGTCACTTGTACGACCGAGCACTTTTCATTACCTTTTTCAGAGGTTGAGTTGCTCCTTTGCTCGAATGTAAGAGCTTTGGACCTTAGCCTTCCCAGTATTTGAGCCCATCAAACCTCATAGACCATGAGGAATGAAAGTTCGACCTTAATTCAACAAATAACTCTAGTAATTCAGAATGACATTTTTCCCTTTTAACTTGTGGTGATACTTCTCAATTCTCATGTTTGGTCTAGTGAGTCAAATTAACACTGAAGATTACATATGAAAATAGGAAGAAAATATTAAAAAGATATTAAAATATACCAATAGTGTTGGAATGCCTTGAATTTATTATCTGGCGCTTTGAATAACCTAGTACAATGGTCTTATTGAATGTTTTAACATTGATTGGCTTTGCTGAATGTTCTGAATTGTTAGTAGTCCCTTCCTGGACACTCTGAAGAATGAGGGAGAAGTCTGGGTACATCTCGCAAGGTTGCTTATGTTTGTTTATTTTGCATTTAAGACATTTGTTATCTGTGAGAGAATTGAAGTCAAGGTGGAGATTTATTGGAATACCTTGAATTTGGTATATGACGATTGTATTTGACATTATTTAATTGTTTATGGTTATTTACAATTATGATCTCATGGTTTAGAGAAGTGCAATATATAAACTCTCTAAACTTAGAGGTGCTAGTTGTTAGGTAATTTATAACATTCTATCTAATAAAATTGTGCTCCCTTTAATCTATGGACGTAGCTAACACATCGTTAGCGAACCATGTAAATCTCTCTATCGATTTTATATTCTTTTTACATTTCTTGTATTCTTTAATTATCGATTACGTAACATATTGAATGGTGAATGCCTAAGTGTAAGTAATCTGAAGCACGTCATTAGTGAGATGATTGAAAAGGAACAAGATAGTGCAGTGGTTATGTTGTATGTTTGAAGAACAGATTGGGTATGTTGGGGGTTAGCATGGGTGAAATTGGACATGCTGTGTAGTGTCTACCAATTCAGTAGCCAAGGCAGGACATTAGATGCCACATCATCCTTATCTACCACCACAATCACTTCATGATTTAGGTCCTTTAAGTCTATATTTATAAAAAGAAAAAAGAAAAAAAAAACGAAAACAAAAGAATGCAGATGTAAAAGATAGAGTCACCAACTTTAGAAATAATAATTCACATTTTTTCTACTAAGCAATTTATTTGAGTTGATAAATTTAAATTATTCTATATACATTTATAATTAATTACAACGAAATACAAATGTGAGCATAGTTTAGTGGCTAATGTTTCTCTCTTCTTATAAGGAATTTCCACTTTATATTTTTGATGTATTAACATTTAATCAAATGCTAGAAAATAAATGGTAGCACTTTAAGTGTAGAGATAGAAACAAAATTACATATTATAGGATGACAATTAATATAGATGTATTGATACTAAACATTGAAAAAATTAATATTATAATTACAAATAATGTGCCTTCAATCCAATTTAGAATTGGTCTAGCTCAAGCATGTTAGATCGTTGATTGATTCAAAAGCTTAAGCTTTTAATTCATATCACTAACAGACTTGAAATATGAAAAAAATCCAACACATGACCTCCCAGACCACCTATTCTGATACCATGTTAAATTATTGATTGACCAAAAAGCTTAAGCTAATGGGTGAAGACAAATTTAATTTATATCACTAAAAAATCATATTCAACCTTGTCATACATTACTTGCTTGAGTTGTTCAATTAACATGCCCTTTATAGGTGTACTCATAATATCCTAACTTTAGCAACCGTTTTAAAAATTCTAAAAATGGTGAACACATGAATCTCCAAAAGAAAATACTGTTTACATATAAAATTACTATAAATAAATTGCACAGGTAAACACATTAATACTAATAAGTTAAAGTCTCTTCTTTTTAAATGAGTAAAATTATATATATATATATATATATATATATATATATATATATATATATATATATATATATATATATATATANCATATAAAATTACTATAAATAAATTGCACAGGTAAACACATTAATACTAATAAGTTAAAGTCTCTTCTTTTTAAATGAGTAAAAATATATATATATATATATATATATATATATATATATATATATATATATATATATATATATATATTTCTAAGTTCGAGATCCCATGCCTTTAGCTCGTGCGTAGATCTATTTAATTTGTTATCTTAAGAAAACACTTCCTTTTTCATCACACTTGAAAACTACTTATTAAAAACTGTTTAGTAGTCAAAGACTCAAAGCACTTCAAATTATTGGAAGAAAAAAATTTAGAAATAAACAACTATGAGTATGAAATATGAATAACTTTCATTCAGAAAACATTACCCTCAAAATACTGAGGGGGTCCCACAAAGAGATTCCCTAAATCTTTCAGTCGTCTTGTCGGATACCGGTGTTGTGCTCCTTCATACTAAGCAAGCTACATGTCGGCTCAACCAATCTTGTTTGGGCCTCGGACCATTTATGGATGATAATTGGGCTCGACTCTTGTCTGTCCAATTTCTAGCCGGCTTGGGCCTATTATCGAATCGTAGCTGTTTTTTGTTGTCTATTTTAAATTTCATGTAGATACTTTGTTTTTCTTAAATAATAAATTAAATAAAATTTATAATTAATAAAATTGAGATCCCAACATTTTTGTGTAAGTTGATATTTTTAAACTTTACTCTTAAACAGGTTGAACCATGACACTAACAAGTTTCATTTTTTAAAAAAAATTATTATTCTTTTCGTTAGGCTAATATTTTTTTAAACTTTGCAAGTTTGTTACAAGATGATCATTGGTGCATGTTATTTCAATGCAAGCATAGCTCAATTAAGGTTGTCTAGATTTGTAAGAGTTTTAAAATTTGAATCTTCAATGATATATTCTCATATGTAAAGATTTAAAATTCAACCATCATCAACAAAATATTATTTCAATAAAAAATTATTGAATTGAACAATCTTATCTTCTCATATAATTACTTATATGAGAAGCTAAATTTCCCATGATTCCATAAGTTCAGGAAAGGAACCATTTCTTTTTTTTCTTTTCTTTTTTAATTTTTTACTAGGGGAAAAAGTTTACATAACTTAGATAGCAAATTAGAAAGAGCTTTAAAAATTAAAAATCATTTTTTATATAAAAAAACTATAAGATAAAATAAAGATGTTTTGAAATAATATATATACCTAAATAATAGCAAACTGCCGCATAATATAATATGACACAAATGCAAAAACCCACACATGAATAATAATATAAAAAATGATATATCTCTTTTGAAAAACAAATGATATATTTAGATACAAATGGTTCATGCCACATATATAAGAACTTAGAAGTTCACACTGAGAACTTATGTGCTTTCAATTGGGCGGTCCGATTAAGATGTTAAAAGGCAAAATTGGGCCCATCTACTTGCCCATTAACCTGTCTACTCGTTCACGCCTCTATTTTCGGTCATTTCATTTGATTGTATGACAAATTGACAATACATTAAAAAAATCAAATACTAACAAATTTGGCTTTCCTTTTCCCATAAGGAAAAAAAAAAAGAAAAAAACTATATTTAAAAAATGATTTCAAATTAAGCATCCAAAAGACCCCTTTTTTTTTCCCTCTCCATTGATAGAAAGATTTAAGAGTACTTTGAGGCCTTTTTAACTTTCTTTCCATTATGCAAACAAACAAAGTACCATTAACCCTTTAGTAAGTTTCACAATATATATATATACACACATATATATATAAAAGGGAATTTAAATGTGTAAAATATTATATCCATTATCCAATTATGAGGAGGTTGATGAGGTGTGAAGGTGGAAATATGCTTCGCTTCTAATTCATTTTGATTAACATTTGAAAAAAAAAAAAAAAAAAAAAAAAAGAGTCCCTCATCTCCAAATTCCAACTATGCTTTGCTTTCCTCATTCTATTTTATTATTTTTTTCTTTTTCCGTCGATCCATTTATCTCCATTTAACTTATTGGCTGTTTAACTGTGGTTGGCTCGTCTCTAGTTTTGTTATCATAGAGAAATGGGGATTTCTTTTTTATTTGCCAAAACAAAAAAGAAAGAAAAAAAAAAAAAAAAAAAAAAAAAGAGTCCCTCATCTCCAAATTCCAACTATGCTTTGCTTTCCTCATTCTATTTTATTATTTTTTTCTTTTTCCGTCGATCCATTTATCTCCATTTAACTTATTGGCTGTTTAACTGTGGTTGGCTCGTCTCTAGTTTTGTTATCATAGAGAAATGGGGATTTCTTTTTTATTTGCCAAAACAAAAAAGAAAGAAAAAAAAAAAAAAAGAAGAAAATTTGAGAAAGGCTCTATAGTGGCAAATCTAGCTTGTTTAACAAAAAAGAACCAATGTGGGGTCTTTTTGTTAGTTGCGTTTAAAGTTTTACCTGGATTAAATTGAAATCATTTTATTTATATTGGTATAAGACTTATCACATGTTTAGAGAGTGATTTTTTAAATGTTTAAAATCATTTTTTCCAGGTTCTAAATTACTCTAAAAACATGTTTTTAGTGACTCTAAATCAATTTTTAACGTTTGATTTTCATACCAATAAAATTTATTTCAAACAATTAGAAGTATGTTTTCGGACCGATATTTTGACAAAAGTGCTTTTACAAGTTTAAAAATCAATCTCAAACATGCCTTATTATGATAGAGTGAAAACCTATTCCATGTTAGGGAGTAATTTTAGAATGATCAAAATCATTTTTATTATGTTTAAAATCACAATTAAACGTACAAATATGAAAATGACATTTAAAAGGTATGAAATAAAATATTAATTTAATTTTGAAAGATCACATTAGAGATATTTAACTGTAATTTTAAAGATAACTGACAATTAACGTGATTGGAAACATTTTTAAAATAACTCGCAAAAACATGTTTTTAGTCCTAATTAACATGTGTTTGACATTGAGATGCCGTGTGGTTTATTTTTGGAAGAAAAAGATATATTTTTCTTTCTATCAATTACACTACAAACTTAGATAAATACTGCAATATTAATTTTAAGATGAAAAAATTTTCTCAATTTTTATCCTCTAACAAATTTTAAAAATAGGAACAATACAAAGTTTATGGCAAACTTATTCCATTATCCTTTTGTATTAATCAAACCTTGTCTTGTCATGTATATTTTTATATTAATTTTTGTTAAAATTAGTAGTTGAATTAGCGAAAATTGAATGAAGGTATATATTGCAATATTTAATTAAGTTAGGGGTCTAGTTTTACAATTGTTTTTTTCTTTTAAAAAGAAGAAAGTTAAAGACCTTGTAGATGATGATTGAAAATATTATGTGCAATGTTAAGGGAGAGATAAATCTAGTGAGTGATTTAATGGGGCAGACATAAGAATGTACATTGATTATCAATGTTAATGGTAATTTTTAGATTTTATAGAGTGAAATATAAAATCACAATGACCTGAACAAAATACAGCGAATTTAAAAAATAAATATGTATAGCCAAAGCAATTATATCTCAATTTGATATACTATTAGCAATCCAGAAATTTGTGATTTCCATCCGAGAGATAAATCTAGTGAGTGATTTAATGGGGCAGACATAAGAATGTACATTGATTATCAATGTTAATGGTAATTTTTAATTTTCATAGAGTGAAATTTAAAATCACAATGACCTGAACAAAATACAACGAATTTAAAAAATAAATATGAATAGCCAAAGCAATTATATCTCAATTTGATATACTATTAGCAATCCAGAAATTTGTGATTTCCATCCTCCATCTCTATTGTATTCTATTATACTTAAAAAAAAAAAAAAAAGTGAAAATGTATAATGATGCAATTTCATATCTCTTTCTCATCTTCTTAAAAATATTTTTGTTTTCATAATCATTCTCATAGTATTTGTGACTATGTGTACTTTTCTTAGAGCTAATAACATAATAATTGTCCTAATAAGTAGTATGAAAGTCAATTTCCTATACTTAACCAATTACATTCTTTAAGATGCTGTAATTTGTATGGTGTTACTTAACCATATTATTATACAAACACTTTAACTATAAAGCAAACAATAAAAGTCTTTTTATTTTTTTAGGAAAACCATAAAAGTCATTTTTTTCTTCAAAAAAAAAAAAAAAAACCAATAAAAATCTTTTCTAAAAAATAAAATGTATGTTGTTGACAATTGACTGGTGGGGTAGAATTTGGTTAATTGGTCTATATCATATTATTTAAAGACTAGATCCAATAATCTTGATGATGGGTCAGTAGTTATGATTAAATGCAATTAATTTAAGAAATTGTACTTTTTGAGAGTGGTAATGAGGTAAATGAATGTGACCCTAAGCATTCCAAATGGCCTTATTAATATTTAACATGTGGTTTGCTTTCAATGCCATATCCTTTAATTTGTTTTGTCCCGCTCTTAATTACTTTAATCTTTGATGCTTTATATAACTTCCTTTTATCTACTAATCTAAACAAAAATTACCTACTTAGAATATATGTGATTGACTAAACAGTTAGATCAAGTTCTAATATTTATCTCTACTAATTTTTTCAAAAAATTAATATACCTTCATTTTGTGCCCTCTCTTGCTTTCTCAAACAAATATTATTCAAGGTGGTATGGCTACACATGGTAAGAATGTAAGATTGTGATTTCTTACCCAATATTTAATATCCTACGGGTAAGAAATCACAATGGATTGAACTCATAATCATCTCTTAATCATTTATTAAAGTCATGCCTCCTATTTATCACTAAGATAACCTATGATAGTTGCCATATTAGGATTTATTAAGCTGATAATGTGAAGACAAATTTAAAATAATATAATCTAATACTCAGCCTCATTTGTGGACACCTTCTTTTCTATCATTTTAAATCACCAATTAACCCAAAATCTTAAATTGATGGGTGAAATCAAATTTAATATTATATAATTTAACAGAGTTTAACTGTAACCTCAAAGCAATAATGCAATAATGGTCAAGTGAACTTTTTTTTCTTTTTCCCTTAGGGCTTATCCAATTCTTTCTAAAAAGTTCAATATACAAATAATGATAAAAATTTGTATAACACGGTATATATACTATTACTAATTACCAAAAAAATTTCCTTTTTTTAAAAGATACTCCATTGAAAAGCACTTATGCAAGGAACATACAATATAGAGAGGAACATCCGAAATTTAAGAAATTTGCAGAAAATTCAACTTCTTCTAAAATGGTAAATATTGGGAGTTAAATTGAAAATGTAATAATTTATTTTTTTATTTTTTATTTTTAGGAATATAAAAGTAAATGTTTTCCGTATAAAGAGGTCTGAAAAAACCATATAACAGTGCAAAGAGAATAATGCTGCAGCTGACCTAACACAATAATCCAACACAAACAATAAGAAACCCACTCACAAAATGTTCGAAATACAAACTTTGTCTTTTAATACACACACACACACAAAAAAAAAAAAAAAAAAAAGTATATTATTTGACATTTGAATTTCTTCAGCTTATGATCATCGTAACATGACAATTTGTCACATAATTAAAATCAAAGAACATAGGAAAACATGTCTGTGCAAGACAACCAACAGGGAAATTTATTTAATTTGGACGAACAAATTACAAAGTCAATAGGAACAAACGCGGTTGTCATCAATTTGAATAGGACCCTCCACCTTCCAAAATAAAAAGGACTTCCAAGAAAATGAGCCTGAAAATTGGAGTAGAAACACACAAAACAAAATCAAGTCCTCTATTTTCAATAAAACCACAAAAATTCAAATCTTTTACTATGTATTATTATTATTATTATGAATCTGTGTGGTGGAAGCTTCTCGAAGACCACTCTTGTCCCCATCGCTACCATCCATTATAACACCCCCTCTTCTCACAACTATGAGTTGTTGGTAAAACAATAAATTAAAATTTATGTTTAACCTGTTTAAATGAGTGTAAATGGACTCATATATAAATTTGTATTATTAATTTTAAAGTGAGAGGTTAGATGGTAATTTTTAAGCTTAACTTGATAATCATATTGTTAATTAGTTTCAGTTTTGGAAATTTAGTAATGAATTCAAATTCCTAAGAGGAGGGGAAACTATTATTATTGTTAATATAAAAGATTGAGAGAAGGACAATACAAAAAAAATGTTAAAAAAAAAAAAATAGTTATCGAGCTAGTTAAAATTTCAATTTAGTCACTACATTTTGAATGTTGTCTGTTTATAGTCGATTTTTTACTGTAATAAAGATAAAGAAATTCAAACCACAAAATCCTTTTAGTCACTAACAAATTCATATGTCAGTTAAGTTATACTCGTTTTTGTATGTTTATAGTCTATTAATATTACTTTAAAATAGTTTTAATAAACTCTTGAATTTTCTTGAAGAGGGAAATGATGAGGGTGCTAAGAAGGTGTCCATCTAGTGGAGATGTTTGGGTGCACCCCTGATCTAACGTATTCTCTTTAAAAAAAAATACTCTTGAATTTCAATTTTGTATATATTGTTAAGTTAAAAATTTTAATGATGTTAGCATTACCAAATATTTAAATATACCAAAAATGGGCCTATGGTACGGCTTATAACTGTTAAAACTGACTAGGGTTAAAAGAAAAGATCTAATAGGAGAGAAATTATACTTATTAGAAACTCTCCAAACTACATGGATTTTAGACCCACCATACATTTTTGAAGCCTATGAACCTAAAGCAAAACTTTGAAAATTTAGAGACATTTATCGAAAATCTTTTAAAATATGAAAGTTAAATAGATACAAACTTTGAAATTATATAAACTGATATTATAATTTAAGTAGATGAACATCATGAATTAAAATTAAATAAAATAATATGAAAACTCATTATACTCATGCATGCCCTAGTAAAAAGAAATATTACCTTTTAGCATATTGTATAATATATATAATGTTTCATCTTTTGTAATAAAAAAATTATTTGGTGCTAAAAAACCATCCTATAGTAAAGCATAAAACAGTGTATCCAACTTAGGACATTGTAGGAATTATGTCTTATTCATGCTTTGTACTGTTCCCCTTTCATTTTCCTTTCCCTTTGGTTGTCTTCCAAATATTAGTTCCTTTTTCTTCTTTGGTGGTCTCAATATTTGAAGGTAGCTGTATTCAATGTCAAAAATATTATTAGAAACATAATTAAGAAAAATTTCCCCCTTCTCACATGCGTCCAAATATTCGAATAATTTATCATTTGAAACAATCATCAATAATAACCATAATATCAAAATTGTTTGAAAAACTATTGATTTACATGATTTATTGGGATCCATCACTGCTTGGTCTACTAATCTTTGAAGAATTTTGTGGCGTATATATATTAGAGACGGCTAATAACATGATGATTAATCATCACCTCATAGAAATGAAATGAGAAAACTTAATGGTACAATTAATAATAAAAAAATAAATTATTTTCACTAATATATCTACGGAAAAAGATATGCAGCTGGTACAAAGTTGAAAATAAAAACATCATCAAATGGGTCAAAACAATGTTGTTGTGTCTTTTGTGGATCATGTGTCATTTTGTGAAATAAAAGAATTGCTAGGGGCCTAGGAAGAAAAAGTAGTAATGTTCTTTTTTTTTTTTTTTTTTTTTTTTTTAAAAAAAAAAAATTCTTGGGGGCTTGGAAAAAAAAGTTATAATTTTTTTTTTTTTTATTTAATTTAATTTTTTTTTTTTTTATTTAATTTAATTTTTTTTTTTTTTATTTAATTTAATTTTTTTTTTTTTTATTTAATTTAATTTTTTTTTTTTTTATTTAATTTAATTTTTTTTTTTTTTATTTAATTTAATTTTTTTTTTTTTTATTTAATTTAATTTTTTTTTTTTTTATTTAATTTAATTTTTTTTTTTTTTATTTAATTTAATTTTTTTTTTTTTTATTTAATTTAATTTTTTTTTTTTTTATTTAATTTAATTTTTTTTTTTTTTTTTAATGGGAAAAATAAAATAATGGTTAGAGATTTTAGTACACACCAACATGGAAGGCAATCATAGTTGATGTCTCTTCAAAGAGTCTTGCGTTTCACACCTCACATTATAAAACAAAGTAGGAGTAGAGAGAGTGAAGTTGAAGGGTTTGGGTTAGAGAATATATTTGTGAAATTAATGCCATGATTTTTTCCCCTCTTTTCTCTTCTCTTCTCTTATGGGTCTCATATATTTGGATTCTAATCATCAAATTACAAATTTGTATTTAATAGATCTTGAAAATTTTAAAAATGTCTAACTATTATTCTTAAACTTTCATTTTTATGTCTAATAAAAATTTGGTATGTTAAATATGTTGTATTAGATATGGTTTAAAAGTTTAGTGAACTATTTAACATATAATTATTGAAAGTTTAAGGTCATATTAGATATATAATTCATTATTTTTTTGTCTAATAGATAAGTTAAGTTTTATAAATTTAAAAAAGAAAAAATTTGATTGTAGTCCTACTGCACTCAATTAAAAATTGTTTTTTGATAATTTAGAGGAAGAGAAACATGAGACTTAGGTACAGTTTAGATTGTACCTAAGTATTGTTCGTTTAAATTTTATTTTTAAATGCGGTAATAAATAGGGTGAGAGATTCAAACCTTTTAACCTTTTAGTTGAAATTATATAGTTTAATTTATGTAACTAAAACTTAATAGTATGTGATAGTTTTGAAAGAGAGACAATGAATAATGTTAAAAGGGGTTAAAGTGTAATTTTTGGAGGGGGAGAGAAGTTTGGAAGGTTGTCGATGTCAAAAAGGGCTAATAAAGATCCTTGAATAGGTCCCCCATGGATATGGATCTTTCCTTTTGCTCCTTACGCAAGCTCTATTTCTCCACTTTTATTTGTGTTTCTTTTTTAAAATTTTGTTTTATTTATTTTCTCTTTTTGTATATTGTGAGAAGAATTTTAGAGAAAATATTGGAATTTTAGAGGAAGAGTTTTTGGTGGGAACCCATTTGAGAGCGTGGGGTCTAAGGGAGAAGGGTTTAATGATGCGGTCCGCCGCATCATTGGATCCGCAGCCGACCACCACCACCGCCGTCCTACGTGGACAAAACCCCAATCTATATCACCACCTGCACCGCTCCTCACGGCTGAGGTGGGCGGCGTTTCGACCAATTCAGGTCATTTTCTTCAGCCGGTAGCCGACTGAACCAAATATTCGTCTTCTTAGTGCTCTGACCACCATTTCCAACTTTATCGCCTTAATTTAAGCTCCAAGTTTTCTCCTTTTTTTCCCTTATTGAAGCTTCAAATTACAAATTAGTTTACAGAATTCATATCGAAGCTTCGTAAATAGAACATATTTATGACATAAACATCTCCATACTAATTCTTTTTTATTATTACTTTTTTAAAAATTACTAGTATGGTTAGTGGGTTGAGTTTTATTAAATCTGAGAGTAAATTAAGCTTGTTTTATCTATTTTTGAATGATATGACAATCTAAATAGACAATAAAAACAGAAGAGAGAATACAAGGTCAACAAGTCAAACATAACAAACTCTAATAAGTTTCTTGGCAAAATGAATTAAAAACATTTTGAAGTTCAATCCATAAAGTTCATACCAATATAAAGAGTCTCTATAAAAGCATTTAAAACCTACATTAATCTACACCTTTTAAGGTTAAAACATCATACTAGTCTATGTAATTTGAGGCTCCATCCACACATCTTAACTTATTGGTATTCTAAATAAATTTTAAACTCCTTTTTTCATACAATGAAAATGAAATATTTAAACTACACATTTCTTGGTCACTAACATATATTTATATGTCAGATGAGGTATACTTGCTTTTGAAAACAAAATTTTATCAAATTTAATAATGTAAAAATATTAGTTTTTATTTATGAAAAGTTACCATTTGTATATAAGACTAATAGATGTAATTTTATAAAATTTAACCATAAATTTATTATATGAACTAATTTTAAATTTATTAAAAGTAGGGTGATAAAATGTGGACATTTTAACTCTATTAAAGATTCAAGTTCAACTTCCAGAAATCTAAGCATTAAATTAATTTATTATAAATTTGTGACGGAGTCGCAGTATATTAAAATGTAGGCGCAAGCAAGTATTCTTAATGTGGAAATAGTATATAATAATCCATTTCCTTGTAATCTCAGACGATAAAGATCCCTGGGGGAAAATAAAACATGTAATCCTCAATTGTCAAAGAAAGACAAAATAGTATGAGGTAATTGATGAAGAAATCGAATTAATTATAGTAATAACATTCCTCAATTTAAAAAATAATATGTGTAGAGAATTAGAAGAAATTGATTGGTAAGACGGTTGTCACTTGAAAAGGCATAGTTGGTTAATTAACAAAGTGAAGAAAAATGATGACTTTATAGTGGAAGAAAGAGTCAATTCTTTGGCGGAAAGGCATAGTGAATAAGTTGAAGTAAAAACAAAACGAAAAAAAAAAAGGAAAAAAAAAAGGCATTTGTTTCTTTAATTAGATAAAAATCCAATAAATATAATACATAGAGACCATGGACATGCCGACCCTTGATAAATCCTTGTCCAGATAGCAACTGACGTTGATAACTTAGCATTATATATATAATCAGATCATAAAACGACATGTCGGACATTCCCCACTGCCCTTTTCTTTTAATTTCTCCGATCAACAAACTGCTTTTTCTTGAACCAACGCAAAGGACCACTGCCCTTAATTCAAGGGTATTACCTACGGCCCAATTTCTCCACACTGTTCCTGCACAACGAAAATCTCCCAACAAACCCTCTAGCTATAAGTACATTATAATATTTATTTAAGAAAAACTGTGTTTTTTTTTTTCTTTTTATTCCTCGTCATCTCGAGATTAATAATACATGTTCGTGCAATTTGAGCTACACTAAGTATTATGTCTAGTCAATGATATGATGCATGTATTTTTGCATATCTTTGTGATAATTAGAGTGATAGAAACTAAATGTATTCACTCATGATAAATAAAATTTTGATATTTATGATTTTGACATCTATTTGAGTTGAACTATAGTTTACTTAATTAAAACTTGTCTTATGTTGGGAATGGAGTTGTGTGGTGAAGAAATATGAATATTTATTTTTCTTAGAGTTCAACATGATGTAGAGATAAAAGATTCAAATATATTTTTTTAGAAAGATACATCTGAAGTATGTGAGTTAGTAGGTAAACACTAAGTTAACACATTCTACATTTGACTTATTGATGACACATGTCTTAACCAGTTGATGGCACATGTCGTAACTAGTTGATTGTTTATGTAAACTTTTACGTCGATTGTTTTTTTACATTGATATTACTAGGAAGTTTAGTCATCTACAAAATTTTTATATTACTATTTTTCTTTTCCATGAAAATATATATATATATATATATAAAGTATTACGACCCATACCAATTTATTATTCACAACTCTCTTATTTTATTTTATTAGTATTTTTAAATATAACTCTCTTCTTTTATTGAAGAGACATGAAAATGTAAACAAGTATTACGACCCATACCAATTTATTATTCACAACTCTCTTATTTTATTTTATTAGTATTTTTAAATATAACTCTCTTCTTTTATTGAGGAGACATGAAAATGTAAACAATAAGTATATCTTACTTTTGTCCTTTAATTTTTTTTTTCTTTAAAAAAGATGGGATATTTTTAGCTAAAAGTTATGCAAGGTTAAATATCACAAATTTCATGCGACCTTAAATTTGATATTGATATGTATATTTTATGAACCATAAAAAATTGTAAAAATGGAAATATTTATTAGTTGAAAAAGAAAAATAAAACCATTATAATGGAATCTCTTTCTTACAAAATAGAAACAAGAAACTTAAAAAAAAAAAAAAAATGATTAGATTAGCCCTAAAATAAACGAATAATTACACAGACCCCCATATGAAAATAAAGAGAACTAAGACAAAAATAGAGCGGACAGAAAGGACTCATCCCCGTCCGTGGGGTTCCGATTGGCCAAAGGATATATAAATTTATATTATTGACCTGATATTTATTTTAGAAATTCTTTTTCTTTTCTTTTTCGTTTGCTTTGTTTCTGTGCTACGTAAAGTAAAAACGCGCACCACCAACCATTGACTGACACGTTGCCCTCAATGCACTCCTCAACGTACTCGTTTTAACTTTTTATTCTTTTTTTCCAATTTATTTCTTTTCCTTACTAGACAACTGTTTCTTTCTTCTCCAAAATACTTGTCGAGAAATCATTTGCTGGCCGGAGTTCTACACCCTCCCAAATTACCAAACTACCCTCAACGCGATTCCATTGACTACTGCTTTGTACGTTACATCCGTAACCGTTCGGGTGACAATATCTTTCTCCATCAAACTAAAAAAAGCCATGTCAGCCAGTAGTCACCGCCAGTCAGCATCCAACGTGGACGGTCGGCTATTGAGGCATTACGTGGCATCGATTTTATGCCAACGTTGTGGATATTCATATGTACGAGGAAATTTGTTAACTTCAAATAATCTTTTGATTCATATTTATATTCTTTTTTTAAAATTTTCATGTATGGGTATTAATTTTTTTTTTTTTTTGTATGTTAATTTATTGACACATAGAAATGGTATTTATTTAATTTTTGGGGAAATAATATAAATTTAAAATACATAAACCAAATTGGAATAGATTTTTTTTTTCTTTTTAAATATAGAAAAAATGATGTGTACTTTTTAAATTCTAATCATCACAATGGTATATGACCAAAGGGGATTATATATATATATATAAGGGGTTCACATGTGTTCTGAAATTTATTTGAACTTTTTTCCTCAAAAAAAGCTTCTTGTTTCTTAGTCTTAAAGGTTTGTTTGAAAAGATATTTAATGTTTATAATAATCTAAAATAAAATTTTATCTAAGACAGGTATAATTAACATTAGTGGTTGTTTGGATCCAATTATCTCTAGTAGTCAAAGCAAACAATTAATATTGTTTTTTTTTTTATTTAGTTATCCATAGTTTTTGTTCAAAGCTATTCTTAAATATGAAAGATTCTTAACAAAGTGATTCTAGTTCATTTTAGCAAAGCTAAGAATAGGTGATTGGGTGGGCATACATGTTTACACTTGGGTTGAAATTAATGCACATATGGCTTTCATAGTAAACAGTTTACCTTGATTCACTTACAAACATTTAAGAGTATAATAAAAAGTTTACCTTGATTCACTTACGAACATTTAAGAGTTTAATTGAAACAATTGTAAAGAGATAGTATTAATATGAAATTCACTTACAATTACAATTATTAGTTCAAGGTTATATGTTTTTTTTTTTCAATTTTTTATATATGTGAAAATGGTTTAACATGGTTAATTACAAAAAATACATAGCACTGATTTTAATTTATTTCCTTATAAAAGTAACATTAGACAATTATAGAAGAATTATAAAAATATTTGGCAGATCAACTAAATTATAAGACTAGAATAAAATATGACATGATTTTCAAAATAGTGATATGTATTTAAATGATTTTCAAGATATACTAGATAAGTATTTGAAATGGATGTTTTCAAAAGTATAAAAACTATTGAAAATAACTACAAATATAGCAAAATTTTACTTTTTATTTGTGATAGACCGTTATAGACCTAGACAAACATCTATCATTTTACCAAATAGACACGGATATATGTCTATCAAGGTTTAGTATGGTCTATCACAAATGGAAAGTAAAATTTTGCTATATTTAGTTTAATATTTTTTTTTATTTATAATAATTTTTCTATTTGAAATATAATATCTAAGTAGAATTTTCAATAATTTATTGAAAACTAAAGACTAATTTCTATTTATTTATTTGTAATAATAAAGGAATAATTGTGATGGATAAAAAGTTCCATTTTATTTTAATTACTTTTTGATAAATAGTTGAAAAACCAAGAAGATTTGTGTGACACCCAAAATAATGAGGACGGAAAGTAATCATCAATGCAAAGAGAAAACAAGAACCAAAGAATGTTAGTTTCTCTAGGCATACTTTTTAGCAAAGGAGCACACACAAACGAACCAACAATAATCCAACATCAAAATGGCACACACTTTAAACTCATTCAAGTACACGACTATACACACACACACACACACACACACACACAAATTCACCAAATTATAAAAATAATAATAAAAAAAACCCTTAAATTGTTTTTTTTTTTAAATACCTTTAGTTTTCAAAATTTTGAATATTATATTTGACTTGCCAAACACTATCTTAGAATGTTAGGACAAAAAATTAGACCTAAAATAATTTATAGGTCTCAATTTTCTATGTTAAGTCACTGGCAATGTCGTTTTAAGTAATTCATGTTTGTAAATATAGTTGAAAATATTATCTCTGTTTGTCACTTATATTCATTAGAATGAGGGCATAATCGACTTCGCATGAGTCCATATTTGTGAGATTAAAGAAATAATGAAACTCGAGCAAAAAACCACACTTCATGACCCAATTGCAATCGGAGAAGAAGAGGATCGGGTCAAAGGCCGAACTGCCTTCCCGGCCTTGACCAAGACTAGGGCTGACACTCTTCTTTTAACGGATAGATCATACTTAATGTCTTTCCAACACATTTTGATCTAGAAAAGAGGAAAATGACCTATATGCCTCAACCCATTTGACTCAAATGTATACCTCTCTTACTAATTTAGATAACACAGGCATTCAGGCAAATACCACATTGGTGTCCATAATCTCATTGTTTGGCAAGTCACATTTTATGAGTGGATTTTAACATAAACTATTATAAAAAAAATAAACTAATGTTTATTTATGGAAGAAGAATGATTTGAAGTAAAGAATTAGACAAAATTCGTAATCATATAACAAAGATGAAATGTAAACGTCATTAAACAACTTGAAGACCATAAATTTGTTGAGAAAAGAGAGTCGGGGGAAAACGAAAGCTTAAGTCATATCGTAAACGACAATAGTAATAATAAAAACGTACTTAACAACAAAAAGAAACATCAAAACGGTTAGCCCTCCTTTCACATTTTACCACCAAAAAAAAAACAAACCCACATAACAAAAATAATAATAATAAAAAGTGAAGTTAAAGAATAAAACTGTAAAAAAAAAAAAAAAAAAAAAAAAAAAAAAAAAAAAAACA
>QLSR01000227.1:118893-133149 GCA_031780015.1 Citrullus colocynthis
AAAAAAAAAAAAAAAAAAAAAAAAACACAAAAGACATGGAATTATTATCTCACAGAAACATGGAAAAGCAAAACAGCAACTTTGCACTTAGAATCTAAAGTAGTTAAGAGCCAATTCTATTTATGTTTTGTAATTGGTGTAATTTTGTTAATACAGTTGGATTAAAAGTTCGTCGTAAACATTCCTCCGAATCCCTCGACTGTACTTTATTTAAAAAAAAAAGTTCGTAAACATTTAATATTAACTAATTATACTTAATGGCTCAAGTGTTATTTAGCTAGTGCATGTCCTACAACTCACTAAATATTATTGTAGCCCAACATAACTCAAATAGTTAATTGAATATAACACATAAGATCCATACTTCATAAAAAGTTCATTATATTGGTGAGTAAACAAAGAGAATAATTCCAACGGAGCTAGTAAGAAAGGAGAGGTTAGGAGAAAGCCTTTCAATTGAGGGAGATAGTAGCTAAAAGTATCGTAACCACAAAAAGCCTTAGATTTAGTACTCCAGGAAATTGCTACAGTGATTATATCCTCCCAATGAAGTTGACGATCTTTAGGCAATTCTTTAACAGTTTGGTTGTCGCGTTCCAACCAAATGAACCAAATAGTCGCACGAATATATAATATCACTGTTAGTACGTGTTTATATTTGTTGCGCAACAAGGACAAGAAGAGGTTCACAAAAGCTCATCCAAGGAGGATGAAGAAACAGAGGTTGCATTATTGGTGATCGATATCAACAGTATTAATGTTTTCTTTTTTTAACAATTGGACCAAAGAAATTAGGAGGATGCACTCGAACCTCTCAACTAAGTCCACACATTCCTATAATTCTCATCATATATCCAGAATATCTCAACCAAATTGACATATCACAACTAAGTTTAATATTAAATGTTAAACATACTAATTGTTTCATAATATAGCTAGACGAATGTTTAAGACATCTACTCTTTATTAACAGGCATCGAGGTATGATGAGGGTGCTAAGGAGGTGTCAACTTGGTTGAGATGTCCCGATACACCCTTGATCCCTCCTTTGATATCTACTTTTTATCTTAAAATAGGAGAGGATTTAAAATATCACTTCCAACCCACAGTTATTAAACAAAAAAAAAGAAAAAAAGAAAAAAAAACCCTCGAATTGTGCTACAGTTTGGAGAAAAAACCTTTACTATAAAGTTACTATTTTCCCACCCTAGTTAAATACATTTGGATGATAATGAGAGCTACGTGATCATCCTCCCTACACACAAAAATCTTTGTTCATATTCTCTCCCAATAGCTACCCTTTCTTAAGTTCACAAACACATTTGCCATGGACCCAAAACCCTATCTTTTCTTGTTGGTTCTATTCTTTTTTTCAATAGTGGGGGAGGAAAAGGCCATGCATTTTTCTGTTGGAAGGAAGAGGGAAAAGGAGAATGTGTAAAAGGCTATGACTTTAAAGAGAGGAAGAGGCATAGATGATTGAAATGGATATGGATCGATCACCACAATCAACAATGGATGCACCCTCTCCCTTTCTATTCTCTTGGCGGTGTGTGTATGTGTTTTTGGTGGGCCAATTGCTTGTCTAGCGTGCTCTTTGCTTAATATACCGTATCCCTTTCACAACCATGCTTCCCCCTCTCTCCCCTTTTTCTCGTCAAACTCCACTTTATCAAATCATACCCATAACCAATTTTCAAACAACCAACTCATCTAAAACCCCCTAAATTCAACTTCACAATCCATCCCACCTCATAAAGGTAACGAACCGCCCCACAATTTGTTAATTGGCTCTCTGAATGACCAAACATGGAGATTTCATTGGTGGGAGCTTAGGAGCAATGCCTTCAAAACCTATATTGTATAAACAATATATGTTATTTTCGATTTTAGATTTGAAGTTTAGAGGGGTGCTATATATAAATTTCTATCCTACTGACGCATCTGGATTTGTATTATCTAATATTTTTGCTAATAATAAAATTGTTGTCTATTTGTTCATGAACGTAGCTAACCCACAGGTAATAAACTACATAAATCTCTGTATCAATTTTTACTGTTTACGCTCTTACACTTTCTTTGTTTAATTTCGTTTTTGTAATAACAAAAAATATATATATATATATATATATATATATATATATTGATAGCTTATATTATATAGGGGAGAGAGAAAGAGAGAAAGCCTAGTTGGTGGCTGACTGCATGGTTTTGTGTGTTTGAAAAAGAAACAAAGACAACTTTTTTTTTTTCTTTTTTTTTTGGGTACGAGCAGTTAAGTTTGAGGTTGTGCAGTTTGTGTCGGAGGGCGGTTCCTGAATGGACAAAAACGCATGTCTTACGTTGTCTTTTTCCATTCTTTTTAGTGGGCTCTCAGAACGGTCCGTCCCTCCCTCCCTCCCTATTGGCTATTTCCTCTTCTTACCCTTTTTCGCTCTTCCAAAACACTTATCTACCAAAAAAGACAAAACTTTTTCATTCTTTCTTTTATCCCTTTTCTTTAACATTATTTCTTTTGCTTTAAACATATTTCATTTCAATATATCTTCGTTTTTGTTTGCATTCTTTCCCTCACCCTACTACACGTTAACTTTCTTCTTAAACAATCAACAAGACAAGAGCCCTATTATTAATATCAATTTACTATTGATGCTTCAATTTAACCTATACCTCTAGAGTTTCATTCTTGTAATTTGAGATAAAATCCAAATCATTATTCAAATACAATATACAAAATTAATTCTATTGAGAATTCTACATTTAGTAAGATAACAACTTCATGCATGCAATTTAGTTTTGAGATGGACATTTTTTTTAGAAAGATGGTACTTCATTAACGGAATGAGTATGTCAAAAACCTACCCAAAAAAAAGAAAAGAAAAAAAGAAAAACGAGTTACTGGAAAGCATAAATGTTAAAGAGCAATAGAGAAAGAGTCATAATTTGTAAAAAGCTTTGACCTGGATGACCAAAGATCGGAAGATTGCTAACTTCTTCCCAAATCTTCAATTTACTACTAGTGATGTCTCTGAAAGTAAGACAATTTGGTTCAAGCCAAATAGACCAGTACGTATAACCAACTAAAATATATATTCACAATGAACAATAGTTAGAATGAGACGAGTTTTGTTCTAAGCATAAAGACGGAGTGCGAAAAAAGAAACATGTTATGTTTTGGAGCATTATTATTTGTATGAGGTTATAGCTAATAAATTCTGATGAATTAGGCTTTTGGGGGTTAGGAGATATGATTGTGAAAGAAAACAAAAAGTATAGAATGGATGTTTGTGTGGTGGTGTGGAAAAAGTAGTTGAAGGTCTATGGCTTTTTGTGACTGAAAATTAAAGGTGGAAGGAAACAAGAAAGGAAGCGAAGCAATGAGTATGAAAGTTGACAAAAACGAGAGCTTTAGGAGAATGTTTGTGAAGAACAATAATTCGGTTGATGGCACGCAACGCCATACTTCTCTTTTTTAACTTTGTAACCCTTTTCATGCAAAATGACTTATGCTTGCACTTGCAGCCTTTCTTTCTTACTACAACTTAACATAAAAACATTCTCATTTTGACCAAATTTTCATACCCACAAATGTTACTTGTCATCTCACTTTTATCACCTTTCTATTATTATTATTTCTCATATTTATTATACATAAATGTTATGCAGTCGACCACCAAAGATAGACAGAAAACATAAACACAGTAGGGAATTGACACAGAGATCTACGTGGTTCGCTAATAGTGTGTTTGCTACATCCACACATAAAGAAAGATATCAATTCATTATTAGAGAGAAATGTCAGATTACAAATTCAGAAAGACACCTTTGAGGTTAGATAGTTTATATAGTGTATTCCTCTAAACTCTACAACCAAATTCGTAGATAACATAAATATGAATACAACTTAGGTTTAGGAGTGCCAAATAACAGTTTCAAAGCATTTTAACAATAAACAAACCAATCAAAGTAGACCATACCACACACAATGTAAAAGTTTTACTGAGAGTGCGACCAAAGTCTCACATTAGCTAATTGCAAGGACATAATGAGTATATATAAAAGGGAAGAATAATCTCGTCTTAATATGATGAGGGTGTTAAGGATGTGTCAACCTAGTTGAGATGTCTCGATGCACCTACCGATATCTCTTCACTAGTTTCTTGTGAAAAAATGATACTTTTTGAGTGAAACCAAACATTAAGCTATGAGGGACATGTATGAGCAAAATAAACAATATGATACTTGATTTTATTTTTGTCCATTGAGATTCTATGAGAATGTATAGGATTGAAAAACATATCTTATAAATCTATTAAAAATGGTTGGTTTGGTCAATAAATTGGAAACAAATCGCCAAAACAAATTTAGCTTTCAGCAGTGATTGACATAACTTTTCATCTTGGAAGTGGAAGGTTCGAATCCTCCAACTCCCAATTGTTGTAGTAAAAAAAATGGCAACAAAACTTAGACTCCATTGTGCTCAAATTTTATTAAAAGAAAAAACTGAAACAAAAGATGTTTTTTTGCCTACAACTACTTGTGATATTTTGCAAAGATTTTGTTAAATGGGTAATCATCCAACTCATAGTTCTCCTATTAAATAAATAAATAAATATATTTAAGCCTCTATTTTAAGAGAGTTAGTTCATTATCAATTATCATTAAGTTAGGTCTATTTTTACCATTCTTCAAAATATTCGGAGATAGTTATTTTTTTTCCATAGCACCAACAATATTAGTAGTTGAGAATTAAAGTATTAACAATTTTCTCACACGTCCAAGGTTCAAATTCTATATTTTTCATATTTATGCAAACTCTACAAACTGAGAAGCAATGGTTTAGATACAATCTTATGGCCACGTGCTACCAAACTTGAGGCCCAACTAAAGACTGGACCGGCCTTCTTTGCAAAAGTTATTAACTTATTTGAAAAGGAGCGAAATGTGTATGTTTGATTTAAATATTAGTAGAAAAAATATTATTATTTAATGCATTTTCAGATTAACTACTTTCCTGGATTTTATAGGATCTCAATATACCTTATTAATTTAAAATCATCCTATTTAATAGAATAATTGCACTCAATAACACTTTTAAAAATAATATAGCAACATTTTTTAAAAATTATAATTTGTTTGGTCTATTTCATTAATAGACTTTAAAAGCAAAATCTAAATTTTGTTATATTTATAATTTTTTACTTACATACTTTTTATCAATATTTATTATAAACTTTCAATTCTATTTGCATCTCAATTTCAGATAAATGTTGAAATCTTAATTTTTTTTTTTTTTTTATCTTTGTTAAGTGTTTTCTTTTTTTTTTTTTTTTTTGTTTTGTTAAAAAGAAAGAGTGTTTTTTTCTTTTTCTTTTTTTCAGAAAATTACTACAAATATTATCATAAATTCAATGCATTGTGCATTTTTATGATACAAAATTGACGAAAAATATGTGTTTTCTTTTTTTTTTTTTTTTTTTTTATCTTTGTTAAGTGTTTTCTTTTTTTTTTTTTTTTTTGTTTTGTTAAAAAGAAAGAGTGTTTTTTTCTTTTTCTTTTTTTCAGAAAATTACTACAAATATTATCATAAATTCAATGCATTGTGCATTTTTATGATACAGAATTGACGAAAAATATGTGTTTTCTTTTTTTTTCTCTCTCTCTAAACGACATTTATTCATGAGTTTTAACAGAACTGTTCAAACTTGAGTTAATTGATTTTAAATATATATATATAAAAAAAGGAAGAATATTATAACTTTATTTGATTGATTTTTAAAATAAAATAAAAAATTACCATAAATTATAAATGAATTATTGGCGAAATCTGATTCGAAAAAAAAGTGTCACATACAATCCAAATATAAAACATAGCGATAGAGTTTAGACATTCCAGAAATTTTGTTGACAGAACTTTAAAACTTAAAAGTAAAAATAATCTTCAAAATTTATTATGTGAAATATCTTCCATAATGAACTATTATTACTTTTCTTCAAGAGAGATGATGACCATATGGATTTTCTTTTAAAATATTTCTCTATTTAAATTTCAAATAAAATATAGAATAACATTGTAACCACAATAAACGAAGTTGAAGCCTCATAAATAATTTTTTTTTAAAAAAAAATGCAGCGTATGGCCCAAAAAGGGATTTGATTTTGAAGTTTAGCCGTTTCTTAAGATTAATGAAATATGGCCAATCAATTTAGCTGGGAGGGTGTACGTGTACTAAATCCTTAGTTTTAGGTGTTTTTTTCTGATTAAAAAAAAATACTTCAGATATATCTGTGTACTAGAGATTTTGTTTATAGATTCTTCTAAATTTAAAAATTAGGATATTATCATTTTAATTATGTAAAAGATTTCACTTGGTTTTTTAAAATCTTTACTAAATTAAATTTTGTTTAGGTTAGTAGATTTTATTTTTAAATATACAAAAAAAAAAGGGATAAAATAATTTTATTGAAGTTGCAAATTCAAATTATTTACTTAAAAGCTTATAAATTTACGATTCGACTATGTTTATGTTGTTATTATTTTTTAAAAAATAATTATAAAAGTTACTGACAATTACAAATTTAAAATTTAATAAGATTAAGTTGAAACAACTACTAGGGCGATTGAAATATAGATATTTTCTGAAAATATATATTGAAATATAGAAATCAAAACTTTATAGAAAAATTATTTAAAAAGCTATTCAAAATTGAGTAACCAGTTAAAATTCCCAGACCTATTTAAATTACATAAATTGAAAACTTTCATGTTTGTGAGCAAAGTTATTCAAACTCAATTTTATCTTCATTAAATAAATAAATAAATAAATAAAACCATTGATCTGATTCGAAAATCGATTTTCTTAAAAGGGAAGAATTTACAAGGATTTCTAAGTTTCCTAAAATGGATTAATTGGCAAAAAATTAAAATAAAAGTTTCAAGATCACTTTTCTTCTGTTTGGAAAATAAGGTATAGGATGATGACATAGATATCGTGATACAACCACTCACTGACAAACTGGTTTGTTTTCTTCTCCTTCCAACTCTGAATTAAAATGTCCAATATTCCCAAATTAGGACTCAGAAAATGGGAACCGTAGGCACATAGAAGAGCTGAATCCTAACTGAATAATTGATGTAAATCTATAGGTTTCTATTGATTCTCCGTTCTAATTCAACAGAAAACCAAAGCCATGTGTCTCTAATTCAAAGGATGAAATTTGAATAGAATTGAAATTCTGAACAAGAAAGGATTTATTCCCATTGCAGTTAAAGCAAAAACTAAAAGATCGCAAGATCCCAGAATTTACACACTACATGATCGTAACTCGTAAGCAACATATTCACAGAAGAAAATTCAAAGACAACTTCTTCAAACTCTACTCTACATTCCCGCAACCGCTTTCTTAGCCCTCTTCGCAGCAGGGGCCTTAATTGATTTCGGCTGTTTTGGCTTCGCCGTAGTTGATCTTTTCGGTTTCTTTGCAACAACCTTCTTCGCCGCCTTCGCCGCCTCGTCCTTCTTCACCGCCTTCCTCTTCCTTCCGGTAGTTCTCGTCGTTCTTGCTTGTTTAGTTTTCTTCTCTGCGTTCGCTTTTGCGACCTTCGTTGCGTTCTTGTCCTTTTTCTTCCCCGTTTCGGACAGCTTATACGATGCCTTGATCTTCGTTAATTTTCCTTTAGCGGTGGAATTCTTCAATTGAAGAGCCAAGATTTTCCTGAAATTCGCAGGAAGAACCGCCTTGTGTTTCTCCTCCATGTATTTGGCTATAGCGTACGGACTGGATCCATTCTTCTCGTTGAGCGACGAGATTGCTTCATTAATCATCTGCAATCACATTACAATTCATCAGAATTCTCATTCGATTCAATCAAGATCAACACAATCAAAACATCAACAGACGAAATTACCTGAAAGTACGGTGGATGTGAAGCAACTTTAGACTGCCTAGGCTTCTTCTCCCTCGGAGCCCTAGGTTTCTTCTCCTTCACCGGCGGCTTCTCAGCCTCCTTCGGCTCCTCTGCAGCCGGAACCTCCACAGGAGGAACATCCTCCGCCGGAACTTTAACTTCAGCCTCTCCGGTTGACGACATGATCAAAATTTTCACAAACTACAGAACGAGAAGCAAACGCTTAGCGAATATGCTCGAGACGGAGGACTGCTCCGAGGCAGTTATAGGGAAGAAGAATCTGGATGTGGAGGGGAAAACGAGCTGTGATTGGCCAGTCCGGGTGGACACGGATAGCCAAGTTGTACTAAAGAAAGATCTGGAGCGCACACGTGGAAAAAAACGGATCGTTATTATGAGGCCCAAATCCTGAAGGGAGACGATATTCGGATAAATACAAACGAGGGTTTGTTTTTTCCTTGCATTTTGATACAAAGAAAATGAAGAGACTTTGTGTTTTCTCTATTAATTTCAATTGGCAATTAAATGGAAGTTACTTTGATTAATTTAGAGCCATTTTGAAGAGATTAAAGAAGACAAAGTGAAGATTCAAATAAAGGGACACGTAGAGAAAATGGTTGACAATTGAAGTTAATAGAGGGAATTGAATTAGAACAGTTTTTGTGCAATTTGAGCATGCAAAATAACCATAATCTTATTAAAATTTGGGTGCATAATAGTTAATTTTCAAAACTAATTTACTTTTTCTTTACCCTTAGGCTCCCTTTAAGATCTACATTTCAAAATGGTTCCGGTTATATACCTATTTTCTAACTAAATCTAAACATTTGAAAACTTCTTTTTTTTTTTTTTTTTTCTCTCTTTTTGAGACAAATATTTTAAAAAATTGGCATTTAGATGAAAGTTTTGAATATAAAGTCAGCAATTACTTTTAACCTATTGAATCTGTTATCTTGGGCTAAAATTGTAGTGGAAAAAAAATAAGATTACCAACAAATTAACGGATCAAAGCCAACAACTTGAAACTATATAGATTGAAATTAAAAAAATTAAAAAAAATAAAAATAAAAACAAATTAAAGGATCAAAGCGAACAATTTGAAACTATATAGATTGAAATTAAAAAAATTAAAAAAAATAAAAATAAAAACAAATTAAAGGATCAAAGCGAACAATTTGAAACTATATAGATTGAAATTAAAAAAATTAAAAAAAATAAAAATAAAAACAAATTAAAGGATCAAAGCGAACAATTTGAAACTATATAGATTGAAATTAAAAAAATTAAAAAAAATAAAAATAAAAACAAATTAAAGGATCAAAGCGAACAATTTGAAACTATATAGATTGAAATTAAAAAAATTAAAAAAAATAAAAATAAAAACAAATTAAAGGATCAAAGCGAACAATTTGAAACTATATAGATTGAAATTAAAAAAATTAAAAAAAAAAAAAACTGAAGATATAATAACCAAAATTGATGTCTTGAAGATTCACGAACAAAAAAAATTATGGAGTATTTGCAGCTCCAACTGGAGTAGGTTAAATGGACTATAATAGTTCGTGTAGCGTTTTAGGCTGGATAAAATAATGGTGAGTTAGAGTTATTTTAGCCCCCATTTTGATATAGTAAAACCTTGTGGCTAAAATAACCAATTCTTTCCTTCCAATGTTTCAACCCACTGGTGATCACCCCTAGTGACCAACTTCAGCGATCACTCCGGTGAAAACTACCTCCGAGACCCAATTTCAACGACAAATGCCTCTGATGGCTACCTCCGATCGCCAACTTCAATGACCACAATTGGTGACGGACTCCAGCAAAAACCACCTCCAATGTCTAATTTTAGCGCCAAATCACCTCTAGTGATTAGCTTCGAAGACTACCTCTAAATCACCAATGAGCGCAATTTCTGGTGGACAATTTTGGAGACTAGCTTCAATGACTCCCTTCGGCCGCCAACCTTAACAATCACCTCTCATGACCGGTTCATAATATTTAATAGACTTTTTTTTTTTGTTTAGTAATTTCACATAAATAAAACCAAATTGAGTAAACCAATTCCAACAAACATGTGAATAAAAACAACTTTTAAGATCAACTTAAGTAACATTTTGAAACATAAAATCAAATGGAAACTAGATGCAAAATTTATTGGCCAAAATATATATATATATTTCTTATTTTTTGTATTCTTACTCTGTAGTTTAGTTCTTAAAAAACAAAATCAATAATCAATGAAATAAATAAAATTCTCAGACTTATAGATCGTAATTTTTAAAATTAGCTTCAAAACTCGTGTATGAAATGAAGAAAATAATAGATAAAAATATAGGGAAAAGATTATTTTCATGATATCTAGTTCGATGGAAGAGGAAAATAGTTAATTATGATACAAAGAAAAAAATTTAATAATAAAAGCTCATTTTAATATTTATATAAGTAATTAAAAGTTCAAGGCGCCATATTTCTATAAATTTGCAATTTTGAGACCCAATTTTAATAAGCGCAAATTGCAAACATTACCCTAGAATTATGGTTGTAGATACAAATTCACCTTCAAACTTTCAATCGTAAAAATTGGGCTTTTAAACTGTTATAAATGTTGAAATTAGAAATTTGATCTACCAGCTTACAAATTGGATCCACTTATGAAAATTGAATTCTCAAATTTATTCAAATGTTACAATTTTATACAATTGTGTAAGTTTGAAGGTCCAATTTGATTCAATTTTAACATTTACTGTAATTTCAATGGCAAAATTTTTAAAATTGAAAGTTTAAGAGTATAATTGCAACTACCAGTATACTTTGGGGGTGATTTTGCAATTTGCCATTTTAATAATTTTATAAATTCAAGTATCCTAAAATTTGTTATCTCTTGATTACAAATATATGCTTTAATCATTGAGCTATGCAAAAATTAAGAAATAAGTTCAGTTAATTTTTGTGATTGACAAAATATAATATTTAAGGTACCATAACACCATTACTTGTATAATAAGAAAAATAGGGGAAAAAAAACCCTAAACTTGAAATAATATGATATTTAACTTTATTCTAAAATTAAAGGCACGCAATTATAGAAATCTACATTATATTAAAAGAGAAGGGAGGGGATAACTCTTAGCTTCTTTCTCTACCATTAAACATTTCTGTAATGCCTATTCTGTCCTTAAAATATATGAGCAAAATTAAAATGGAGTTAAATTTTCCTAACATGTTTGTACTAAATTTTCAAATGATACTTAAAAATATATGTTGAAAATTTAAAAGAATTCACTAAACAGAAGAAGAAGAAGAAAAGCCTAGACCAAGAATCAAACCTGAGACTTGGGAGATGTAATGACCCGACTAATACAATCTAATCGAACCATTATTCAATGCATGCAAATTTTCAAGAAAGACACTATGCAGAATAGTAAGAAAGAAACAATGCTTCTCATGGAAATTTCTGTTTATTTAAACCCAAGAAAAACAATGCATAACATATAAAAGAGAATTTTGGTTCAGGGTACCCATAATAAAAATCAATAAAATTTCATGAACAGGAATCCGCATACAAAATAAAAGACAAGCTTCAAAACAAAATTTGACAATTTAACAAAACTCATTAAAACATGTAGTACTAAGCCCGTGAAGCCATCAAGGATTCCTCTTGTCATTCGCCAGCACGTTCTTTCTCTTCCTGAAAAAATATAAGATGAAAGGATGAGCAATTATATTACTCAGTAAGTGACCCCACTACCGGAGCCGGGCTAGGCACCCAAGTCCTTTAAGTGCATCAACCATAAGACATGCATATCTAACATACTTTTATAGGGAACTGGTTATACTCGCCCTACAGTTGGTTTTGGATGTCCACAAACCTCTGGAGCCCCCGAAGGAACTCTTACCTCTGGTGATCCCGAAGGAACACAAACTTCTAGTGTACTCGAAGGAGCACAACCTCTGGTGAACCCGAAGGAACACAAACCTCTAGTGAACCCGAAGGAACACATCCTCTAGTGACCCCAAAGAACCACAACCTCTAGTGAACTCGAAGGAACACATCCTCTAGTGACCCCGAAGGACCACAACCTCTAGTGAACTTGAAGGAACACATCGTCTAGTGACTCCGAAGGACCACAACCTCTAGTGAACATCCAACCGACGTAGGGGAGTTACCACTACCCATCATACATGTTCGAACAAATTCGCACTCCTTCCATTCCATAAATTCATACATTAACAGTACTGTTCATAAACATTTCATAGTACAAACATATGCATTATCATTCACATAAATCCTTTAGACATGGGAATTTCATACAAGCATGCTATATCACATGGGGCTTAGATATTCTACTACATCATGGCAACTAACATATGGCGAGAAGGCGGTTCAGGTAGTAAGACCACTTACCTGAGCAATTATGTTAAATTATCTACACGGCAGTTCTTGCAAAATTTCTGGACAATTGTGAATAGAATTTCCCCAACCTAAGTTAGTCCACAAGTCTAGTCCCACCACAATTTAATTCCAAGTAAATTTAAAAGTGTTCTTACCCAAGCGTGGCTTAACTCGCAGTTGCCTCAAATCCTTTTACCCAACGCAACTTCCGGTCACCTAAGAGATTTTAACCACATGAGTCTAAATCCCCAATAGTTTACTAAACCATGCCACAAATTTTTCCTTGGGTCCGAGTTACTCACCCAAACGTTACCGGTTCGGTGACGAGTAATCAGGGGAGTGTTTGACTAAAGCGGCAGCGGTACTGACCAAATGGCAGCGACGGCGCGGAGGAGGAATGACCGGCGGCGGCGACGCTAGGGAGGGAAGGAGAAGGAGGCGGCGGTGGCGCTGCTGTCACGAGGGAAAGAAGGAAAAGGAGGCGGCTGCGGCGCTGCTGTCGCGAGGGAGAGAACGAAAAGGAGGCGGCGGCGGCGCTGCTGTCGCGAGGGAGAGGAGAAGAAGGCGGCGCGGAGGAGGACCGGCGGCGGCGACGCGAGGGAGGGAAGGAGAAGGAGCAGAAAAAGAAGAAGAAGAAAAAAAAAAGGAGAAAACCGAGAGGGAGGGGGGCGGCGGTACGAGAGAGAGAAAATTCTTTTCCTTTTCTTTTTTTTTTAATTGGCACGCAAACCGAGGAGCTTATTTATAACAAAACCCTAATCCCCATTAATTCCACTTTTCCCTTTATTATTCTTTTTTTTTCAACCAAACAAAATAAAATAAAATAAAATAAAATAAAATCTTCTATCCAATAAGATTTCCTTCAATTACTCCAATCCTACCAAATTTATTCCCTTTTATTCTACTTGCCCCATAATAAAATTATCCTTTACCAAATCCCAAAAATTTCCCTAATTCCAATTTTGAAACTTTCCATCTTAGCTTAAATAAATGCATGAATACACATAAATAACTAGGATTTACCTCAACGATTTGGGGTTGTTACAGGAGATTTACTACGCCCCAAATTGCTGAAGCAAAGTCAAATTTAAAATATGACTACAAATTTATTAAGTTTTTATATTTAATGAAAGGTTTAAAGGCTAGTTTTGGTACTATTTTTTTATATTTTTAAAATATTTATTTTTGGTCCATATACTTTTTGAATTTGGTCCATTTAGATTTTTATACTTTCAAAATATTCATTTCGTTCATTTGAGCCTCTAAATTTTTAAAAAGTGACAATTTAAGTCTCATTCTAAATGTAAATGAAAGAACTAAACTGTTACTTTTTAAAAAAATGCAGGAACCAAAATAGATATTTTAAAAATATAGGGAACAAAGTGAGGAAAAATTAAAAATATAAGGTTTAAAATAAATATTTTTAAAAAATAAAGATTGAAATGACTCAAAAATTAAAAATATAAGAATTAAAATAGTATTTAAATCTTAAAAAATAATACATAGATATTATAGAAGCGTCACTATTTGAGAGAGACAGATGCCCGTCCCCTAATAAGTCTAGAGAGGGGATCAATCAAACTAAAATTCCAAGAGGTGTATTTGTAACAAACTACGTAGTTGATTCTGTGCAATTTTCTCTAATTAAAACCTAAAACTATATAAGGGCTATTTTGTAATGTTAATATACATATATAGAAAAAAATAGAAGCCCTAGCGAAGCTTATTCGTCGTCGACTTGATAGGGTCGGTTCTAGGGCTTCTTCTTTTGATTTGTACCATTTCTTTCTCCTTTTCCCTTCGTCATCTGCTTCTAGTCTCATTCTATTTTCTTCATCGTCTTCGTTTCGATTTTAATGTTCTGAATCAGAACCTTACTATCGGATCAACCTTAAAGATTGAGTTTTTTTTTTTTTTTTTTTTTTTTTTTTTTAGATAAAACAAATCTTCGTTT
>QLSR01000227.1:133429-145290 GCA_031780015.1 Citrullus colocynthis
TTTTTTTTTTTTTTTTTTTTTTCTTTTTTCAGATAAAACAAATCTTCGTTTGTAAGTAGATTTTCCCCTTCGTAACCGATCGGTTATTTGGTTATATGCTTTATAATCTGGAACATTATTGGTAATTTTGAAGCGAAACGATTTTGAGTTTGAGCGTCTTTGATCTGAGATTTAGAGATGAAGCGGTCGAGGAAATCGAAGGGTGTTTCGTGGGCTCATGGAGTTAATCTTTGTCAGGTATAATCGTAATATCTTCTAATCGAAGTCTGGATACCTTTAACAAAGTTAATCGAAGCACTTTCCTTATTGATTTTAAGTTGACGTTTTCTCCTTCACAAATTTGATAATATCAATTTAGGTAATTTTAGAAATACATAGAAATAATGATCCTTGGGACAATGTTTTTCCAAAAATTGGAGCGATTTACAACATTTTTCTTCCAATGAATTCGTTATCTTGATAACAAAAAGTACTAATTAAAATCGCTCGCTGGGTAAATTAAGTAATTAAGATTGTGAATGAATTATCAATTGGGCTATAAATGATAAAAACATTTGCTCACATTTACGGAATTAAATCAACCGCAGTCTTTTTGAACGATCTGAGAGACGTTCTTGAATGTCAGATCAAGAAATTTATGGAAGCTTTGAAGAATCGATGTTAATTTAAAATATGATTTGTTAAAGATTGACGAAATAACAATCGGATTTAGACTATAGTTTCCAGTACGATTGTACAACATGGCCATGATATGTAACCAAAGCTACTGGCGACCAAATATTTAAGAGAATGATCTTGTACGTTAAAAACTGCAATTTATTGCTCATGATCATTAATCCAAAAACTAATAACAAAGGAAGGAAAAACAACAAAATATTTGCGGAATACAAATGGGTTTTTTGAATTACTTCAAGAAGAAGTAAAAGCGGAATCTTTCATGGAAGAATTATCTTTTCTTTTTCTTTGAAAAAAAACTCAACCATATAGAGCAGATATAGAAGAAACTCAACTGTGCCAAACTTTTTTTTCACCCTTTCAATGATTTGTTTTCTTGGAGGATTTGGATTTTGGATAATTATTATGATGAACCAATAAAGATATCTTCTATTAATCAGTCATCCTAGGTTGCTAAGTCACCTGCTGCAGACTTTTGGCCTTTGGAGATGTGGCAGGGAGACAAAAACAAAGCTCAGTATGGAAATATTAAGGCCACTCATTTTCAGTTTGGGAAAACTTCTTATTCCCCCTTAGAATGCACATTTTTAGTGTTGTATAGTTTCTTCAATCAGGTTACTATGGGTAGAAACCAACCTTTTTCATTCTTATGGTCCTGAGGCTGAGACCATTTGATTTGTGATCATTGAATGTGGCTGCACAGACACATTTCCATCCTACGTTCTCTTGTTATTGTCAATTTTCAGAAAATATTATTCTGTCATTGTCTGTGTTTCTCCCCCAAAACTGTAATGGCTTCTTCTCAGATGCTATTTGATTGAATGCCTACTTTTTACACTATATGAACACTTTCTGGTTCACTTATTGTGATTCTGAGAGTGACAAGGTACTTGGGTAGTACAACATTGATGGAGGTTTTGGTTCTAATGGAGGCAATGCCTTAACATGGTGCTGCGGGATATTGATTGATCATTTCACCTCTGAAATTACTTTTATGTGTGCATGGAACTTTTGGAGCTTGGAATGCTATACCATGTTATACTTATAATAGATGTTGCAGAATGATTTAACAGATATTGGTATTCAGTAGTTTGATGGTTTTCCTTCCTGATTTAACTTCCAATTAGATTGCAAGAGTTATTATCTTTTGGGATTTCCCTCCTATCCTTCTGGCTGTGTAACTCATGCAAATTTAAGTACATTGATATTTAGAATTAAGGTGAATATCTATGGTTTTAAATAGGTGAAGCTATTCTTATCAGAGGACTGTCCTTCAAAAGTTGGCCTGAAATCTCCAGATCATCTCCAAGCAAAAACTCCCTGGATGTTGCATCCTCATTCTGCCAAGTTTAACGATTGCCCTCCCGGATTTGAGGTTACTCCTTTCGGGAACCAATTAGCAGATTTATTCTGCAGCCCTTTGGTTAAGTGGAAGTGCCCTCTCAAGGTGAGCCCTATTTGATATTTCAGCTCACTTCACAGAATACCGATCCACGTTAGTTAGTAGCTATGTGATGTGTGTCTGCTATTCTTCTGATGTGTAACGTTTTCACTTCTTCCAATATGTCAAAATTGCAATACCATTTCTCTCCGTACAGTTTGTTATGAATCCCAACTGGTGCGTGAGAGCAGGAGAGGAAAGTAAAGAGATAGAATCTCAGAAGTCGAGGGAAATGAGATTGCTTGAAGCAGTTTATCCCCGAGCATCTGCTATTCCTGCAGGGTAATTTCATTCTTTTGTTTTTGACAGCAACTCGAAAGCTTGCTCATTATTGTGTCAACATCAACCTTATGCAATAATATCCCTCTTTCTTTTTTCTGTATAGTGCAACTGTTTCTTCTGATATTGAAGATGAGCTTTACGATGATAGCCTCACTCCTCTTGTCCCCATTATTCCTATTGAAGAAGATGAGTGTGAAGATTTAGGTTCAGATTCAGCTGTCGCAGGAAACTTCTCTACGAGCTCTCTGCCGAAGGTGTCCAACTTTCAGTTGGAACCATCAATCCCCGTAAGTACTATCGAAACATCTGCAGGTGAAAAGCCTATTGAGAAGTTTCCTGATGTTGGTGTGGATGTTGCCGTTGCTGCCTCTACTGCATATGCAGTATTAACAAAAAGCATGGAGCAGGGAAGCATGATCGACACGAATTTGCTTATTAAAATTTTCAGTGACCCGAAAATGATTCAGAATTTGTCCAATAACCCTCTATCTGTAGCAGTCTCAGGGAGCTCACCACCAATATCTTTGTCAAAGCCAGTGAGTGAATCAGTTTCTTTGTCTCTTCCAAAATCCAATACGATACCGAGAGTGTCGAATGGATCCTCCTCGATGATCATGGCTGCTCTTCCTCAGATGAGTAATATTCCTATGTCTAATGTAAATCTAGTCACAGTTCCTGGCAACTTACCAGTTCCTGACCCCAACAAGGTAAGAATTACCGGACGAAATGAAATAGGTTCAATTCCCGCGCAGGCAAACATCTCGCTGGTAAGTTCAGTGAGAAAAGAAGCACAGCAAATGAAGGATCTTAGCTACTACAAGAACTTAGTTAGACAACATGGAGATCAGAGGGACTTTAAGAAACAGAAACTTGGACAACAAGATGGCAATAATTACAATCATCATAATCTGAATACGGTAAATGAGATGAAAGCAGAAAACTTGAAACCCAAGATTCAGAAACAATGCATTTACTTTAATGGCCCAAAAGGGTGTCGAAATGGCGTTAATTGCCAATTCAAACATGATATTACATTAAAGAATCAAAACACTAAGAGAATGAAACCTTGTGGTGAAGTAAGGAGGAGGACTTAATTGGGTTATGTTGCCCTGTTCAGAAGGTTTTTTTTTTTTTTTGGGTTCAGGCAGGTAAATTATGTCCTCTTTGAGGAAAAAGGGCAATCTTTTGTTAATTATTAGGAAATCAGAATGAATTTGAACAAGATTTCTAAGGGGGGATTTTGAATCGGGTGCGTTTATTAGTGGTTTTTGAGATTAGCTGGGATAAATGGCTCCCTGTGTAATCCTTTGGCATGAATGTGAATTCTTTGCATGCTATTCTATTTTGTAAATAGAGCCTGTTTTTTTAGGCCTTGTGTGATAAGAACCATTTATTTATTTATTTATTTATTTATTTTTTTTTTGGACTTTTAAGGCATGTTCGGCCGAATGAGTAAGAGTTAGAGGAAAAGGGGTTGTTTACTTTCATGACTCCACGATTAAGATGCATCAATTTTAAATTTTCAGACTAACAACTTCACTCTTTGTCTCCACACATGACGTTTCTTTAAAGACTGGTTTAATTTTAAAATTATTGTTGTTGAATTTTGGAACTGTTTTATAAACATGCAAAAGCTTGAAATATTATGACTATTAATTAGATTCTTGGGCATATTCTTTTTCAACTTTGGGTTTTCAAATTTGTTTGGAGTGCTATGTTCTCTATGTGGGCATATGGACTGTCACCTTTCAAAAGATTGTCAACTTCTTGTAATCTTTGAATTTATGTTATTTAAATATCAATCATAGTAAACTTATATCTAGTTCAAATTCCTCACTCTGAAAAAAATATTTATTTTTGTTTAGTTCAAATTTAGTAGCAGTCAAAGTTTTGAATTTCTAACTCCTGTAGTTATATTTATTTCTAATATATAACTTGAATTGTGGTTACTTCTATGAAGAGATTTTGAAATAGTTAAAATTATTTCTAGATATGTCTTTCATCATTCATGATCGATTCAATGTTTCTTTTGCAATTTTTGTAAAAATAAAATTCATTTAGAATGATTTGGATAAGATATTCTAAATGATTAAAAGTTTTTAATATTTTATTTTAATTATTTTAAAGTTAATGTAAAAAAAGAAAAAAAATCTTAAAATAGGTGGGTAGGATTTGATCTGATTTTCAGGTTTACATTATCTAAGTAAAAATTATGAGTCAAAATGAGATAGCACAACTAGCTTAAAATTTTACTATCGATATCGGTTTCCTTTCACTATATGTGGTAAAGAAAAGAAAATTTATAAAGAAGTAAAAAATGTGTGTATTAGTTTTAGAGCGTTGACTTTCTTCTGCTATCATTGACCCCCATATTCTAACATAATTCGGGGGGAAAAGCTAAAAGAGAACTTGTCTCATTTTTTGGGGAAGCATCAATTACATAGAAGTTAATGACTTCAGATTGCAATTATCTTAGGCTTTGTTTTTATTCAATTATTTTATGTAATTGATCACTCATTACGGACGGCTGGGTTTCTCAATAATGGTCGCAAATGTCTTCGTTGATGGTAAATATTTATAAATTTGTCAATATTATTTCACAAAATTAAAAATAAAAATAAAAAACTAGTCTATTATTATAATTAAGGACCACTGTTTTATCCTACCTCTAGCTATTTGTAATCATGGGTTTTCTTTTTTCTAATTATATCAATTGAAGCAATTTCGATTTGACTATTGATCTCTTGAAATTATTTTATCTTGTATGGAAAAGAAATCTCAATCAAGTATTTTTTTTTTAAAACAAATGGTAAAAGTTTATTAATAAAAAGAAAAAAAAAATGGCTATAATTAAACTGTTATTGGGCTAAAATACATTTTTGGCATGAATTCGAGTATGGTTTTCTATTTGGTTCTAAGTTTAAAAAATCGACAATTTAGATTTCATTTGATAACCATTTGACTTTTGAAAATTAAGCATAGAGACATAACTTCCGGCTATTGATTTCTGTAGTTTGTTGTTACCATTTAAGAGTATTTTCAGAATGAAAGCTAAAATTTATAAAATGGGCATGATTTTCGAAAATCCAATGATAGTCTTGGGCTTTTTTTTGGGCTTACCATGTCAAATTTTAAAAGTTCCCCAAAATATCATCCAAAGAAAATCCATCAAAATTTATAGCTACATAAGTCAAAAGAATATTATTATATAAAGAAAACAAGGAAAAGAAAAAAAAAACAATAAGAAATAATCTATGCATTCGGAAAACTAATTTTAGGAAAAACACACATCCATTCAATCTATAGAAAAAGAAAGAAAAACAATGTTCATCCATATGTTTAGTGTCGGAATAAATATTAATATTTTTAACCAAAAAAAACTTGCAAAGAGTCCAAATTAAAGTAAATAAAAACCCACAAAGTTTTTTTTTTCCCCTGAACCTCGTTATTGAAGCTTCTTTTTATTAAATCATTGGGATCAATAATGAAATTGAGGTAAAAAATAATCACCAAAATCATAGTTGAATGCATCATCAACAACTTATTGTGATTATGGAAACAAACAAACCACATCGGCCGAGGGCAGAACAAGTTCACCGTTGCAATTTTTGGATGCATTACAATACTATACAAAAAAATGTTATACAATTAATAGGGAAATAGTTTTCTAAATTACAAAAATATCCACCAACTCAAGTATGATATATCATTTAATATATTTAGCTTCTTTTTTAAGTAATATTTCGTCTTTTTACACCGGACCAAATTGTATACTTAGAACTTATAAACATATGAACATGGAAAATATGCTATTAGTTTCGAATTGTTTTCTATTTCTGAAAGTTTTCCGAAGAAAACTTAATGCATTCATTGAAAACTTCGTCTTTTCCATTCATTTAACATTTTAAATTAAGTTCACAAGTAATATCTTTTTAAGAATAAAATTTCAAATTTCCAAAAAAAAAATAAGGTCACCATTTCGTTTTTTATTTTTAGTTTTTGAAAATTAAGTCTATTTTCTCTCCATTTTTTATAACAATTTGTATTTTTTTTTAAGTACAATAGTTAATTCTTAGTCAAATTCCAAAAAAAAAAAGTTTTAAAAGTTGCTTTTTTTTTTTTTTAGTTTTTAAAATTTGATAACAGAAGAAATTTGAACTAAACGTAAAAATTCAAATGATTATGAAACGAGGCCTTGATTAATAGAGTTTTTTTTTATCTATTTTCTGTTTAGGTAATTTATAGAATTTGAAAGCACAAAATAAACATACTCATTACTCAAACACCAAATACAGAAAAAAAAGAATCGAATCACGACTCAAGGACTCATTGTCCCTCTTTAGAATCAACGTATCTTTGATATAAACACGTCTTGCTAGTGAACATGAATCTCCAATACCTGTTACTCTAAATCAGAGATTGTGATACAATACAATACAGCTTGATGCGAGCCGAGGAAACGAACGGTTTAAAGAATGAAAAATTCCCAATTGGTAATGAGTAATCAGTCTACATGATGGGTTTGAACCAAAAAATGAAATTTGTAGATGCACAAAATTGAAGCTGAGGGAGGAAATTCAATCAATGATCCAAACAATGTGAGCTCCTACAGCAATCTATCGAGAAGACCAACTGATGAAACAACATCGGTTTGCTATCCAAGCTAGAACTTTGCAAGAAGATGAACTTATTTTTCTCTCAGAATGGGCCATCCTTTTTTGATAATGTCGTTGATCTTGGCATCAATTTGCTTCCGAGTCTTTGAAGGACAGAGGTCTGCGGCGTATCCATTCATATTTGCTGCCAACGTGGACATCTCAAGCTCCTCTTCTGGCAAGTTTCCCATTAATTGAAGAAAAAAGGGATTCCTCTTCAGCTCAAATTTCTGCGTGTAAATATGTAGACTGAGTGAGATCTGACATGTAATGTCAACGACTCCATTTTTTAGCCACAAAGGTCCGGAGCAAGTGTAACGATCGTCATAAAACAGTTCTCTTAGGATGGGGCCATTAATTTCTAAAGCTACGATCTACTTCATCTTTCAAATGAGTTAAGAAAGGCTAGGAGGTAGCAATTCATGAAGTACCAGAAAGAGAACAGACAACATAACCTTACTTCATCTTCAAATAGGAAAGTGGGGCTGAGGGTAGCAACTTACAAAAATACATCTCAATCTATCTATCTTGTAAGGATTCTAACTGAGTTGCATGTCAAGAAGCAGGGTATCTTAAAAGCTGAAATTTCTTCAGATAATTGCTTCAAAGGATTACATTAATCAAAGAAATTAACCTGATGTTCAGCCTCAGCAGGATAAAATGCTCCAAGTTCCTGAATTTGAGTAGTTACAGCACTTCCTCTTGACTTCAGTTGCTCTTTTTCTTTGCTGACAGTAGCCAGTCTAGATTCTTCAGTGTCATTGGTAAAAATGATAGATCTGCTACAAAAGAATACACAACACCATTATCAAAGTTTAATTTCATTTAAGTCATGAACTAGAATTTATAACATAACATACCTATACTGGTTGCCCACATCAGGACCTTGCCCAAACACTTGCCTAGAATCATGATTGGACCAAAAGACCTCTAAGAGTTGCCTAAAACTAATAAGCTTAGGATCATATTCAACCTGCAAAGAATTACAGAGCATGTGATAAATAATCAATCACATCAAAACACACATGTAATTTAATGAAACCTACAATGAAAATTTCTTCAGCACAATTGAATACATCAAAACACACATGTAATGTAATGGTCCATTAATGATATCTACAAATTCAAGCACTTATCATGAGGGGGCATGTTCCTCAAATAATTTCTTCAGTACAATTGAATACAACATCAACTTATCTAGGATTAAGTGAGGGCACCGTTGATTGGAAAATTATACAGAACAATTTCTTAAATGCATGTAAGTGAATAATGCGTCCCATCTGAATGGTGGGTCGTAGGTGCATAAATAGACAAGACGATTTATATTGAATAATTTCTATTCCAAGCATTTACAAATCGTAAACCAAAAAAATAAAACTGGATTTAATCCATTTGCACATCAGAGATCTGCGACAAACAAATGCGGCATAACACCAAATGTCAGGCAATTTAAACCTCATTCCTGCCTCGACATAGGGAGAATTTCAAGACAATAAATTCTATCAAGAAAGCAAAACTAGATTGAAAAGGTAAACATACAGTATGACCAAACGTATAGACAGGATCTACCGAAATAATGACATCCACAACATCCGAAATGTAGAATACAGAAAATTCACAAAGTGAAAAGTGAAAATTAAGCAATAAAAAATGAAAAGGAGAAGAGAAGGTAAGAGCCCGGACCCGTACAGACTCGGCGTGATCCCCCAAGCTACGATACTCGGGATTCTGTTTCGTACCACCGGCGTAGCCGACGGTGGTCCGGACAACTCCATCCAAGCAACCGAAGACGGCTTCTGATCTCCAGAAACTTCCCAGAGCGAAAACTGCAGTTTTCAAGGACTGATGGGTTGACGGAATCTTGATAGGTTCCGCGATTCGATTCGGAATTCTGATGCAATAAGATTTCCCAAACAGCAGAAAGATGAGGAAGAAGATGATTGTGGAAATGCGAAGGCAGATTGTATTCTGCAAAAGAGCCATTACTGTCTGCAACACAGGCGGACAGTTCGGGCAATTGAATTTCATTTTAGACAATCATGGACTCCAAAACTTAGCAACATGGCTTTTGGGCCAGCAGCCCGCTATAATGTTGAAGCCCAGGCCCACTTAGTCCCCAGAAAAGGAATCGAAAACCTTGTGTCAGCCATCATGTTTTTGTTTCCCCATTGTGCTTCACCCACTTTCAGCTACTTTAAAGGTTACTTTATTTGAAATTAAATAAATCTTTTTTCGTTAAACAAAATGTGAAGTTGAAAGATTCGGACCTTCGAAGCCAATGGATAGTGAACAATACGGAATAGGGAGCAATTGATGAACAATGTTGAAAGTTGAAACCTGACAAAGCTACCCTTGAAACAACGGGTGGTGAGTCTTAAGTGGGCATGGGGCTGGGTGAATGTGCATGGCGCAGGGTAGCCTCATGCATGACGGACATAGACCGAGAATGGAATGGGCTATTTTATTTTCCCCAACCAAACTAGATTAGATTTCAGTTCAATTCGATATTTTATACTCCTAGTCCTAAATCGATTTAGGAGGTACAAACGTTCTTCAATAATTGTACATTAGCAAAAGGTCTTATTCAAAGTAGGAATCTTTTAGACAATGTGAGCACCAAACAAGAAAAATAAAAATTCCAAGAATGAACCGAACATATTAAAGATCGGACAAAACTCATACGGTGGAAAACCAAAACAAAATTTCAAAATGTAAACACCAGAACTAAATAACAATTTCTCAAAAAGTTATATCGGGCATACATGACTAGTCTCGAAAAAATTGATGGATGAAAATAAAATGAAATGACCTCAAAACCGAAGTAACTGTAACAATCTAAATTATGATACTGTCTAAGCCTTATCAGCTTTAGCGGCAGTTGCTGCAGCTTGTCCTCTGAGCCTACCAGTTCTTCTGGCTGCAATAAGACCAACCTTTTGACCGGGAGGTGCATCCCGCCTGACTGTGCTGGCATGTCCAATATGTTGATGGTTACCTCCTCCGTGAGGATGTTCAACGGGATTCATTGCAACACCACGGACCTTAGGCCAGCAGTTCCTCTTCACTCTAAATTTATGGTAAGCATTACCAGCCTTCAAAAGGGGCTTCTCAGTCCTACCTCCACCTGCAACCTGTCCAACCATGGCACGGCACCCACTTGGAACTATTTTCTTTGAACCGGATGGAAGCTTGATCCTGATGGTAAGATGAACATCAGTCAAAATGTTTGAATGAATCAACACAAGCTACAATCAAATCCCACACATTTGTTCAATACCAATTACACGTGAAAAAGATAAAATCCCAAAACCAGGCAAAGTTCAAAACAAGTCAATAAACATCAATTCAATTTAGCACCTAACACCAAACAACAAAAATAGAAATGACCAATAACTTAAACAGTTACACACAAATAAACCCTTGCCTTTGATTATTAAATTCCAACAACCAGGAATGGAGAAGCCTATGACAAGTTATTCAACCAGTACTTTCAATCAGAACCTATCTTGCAAGCGCCTAGTGCTTGCAATTCCATAACCATATCGATTAAGCTCAAGGCAACCATAACAAGAGATAAAGTTCACATAACAACCCATCATGGGTCATGCAGGAATGAACTGTCAAATTTCAAATAGTCTTACTCAATAATTTCTTTCCCTCAAAATTCAACCTTAATTTCAATTTTGTTTCAATTATCTCTTCCCGGCTTTCCTCTATTCGTTTTCTTTTGATTTTAGTCTGCTGTTTATTCCTACCTTTGAACCTTCATTATTATTCCGAACGTCACCTGAGCTTTGTCTCTCATTTTGTATTAATTCTCCTATTTTGATATGATATTCCGTTATTTTTCCATATCCCATTCTCTTCCTCTCTTAGAAGCCTTCTCGAGCCCTCTCCAAAACGTCAAGGCAATTTATCTTCTTGCGTTAAATTTACTTCGAACAAAGTAAAAAAAATTAACTAGAAACTAATTAGACTAGATTAGATTCCATAACTATATTGATTCAACAAATAACATAATATTATAGCGCAAAATAACATATAGACACGATAAACAAATTAGATTGCTAGATGAGATCAAACGAATTCGACGAAGCCTAAAAAAATCATCAACAAACCTGGAAGTGTCATTATCGGGATTGTGACTAATAACAATCGCATAGTCACCCGAGCACCTGGCAAAAACACCACGGTCACCAACATGATGTTCGACGTTGCAGACGACGGCACCTTCAGGGATCGATCTTATGGGCAAGACATTTCCAACCACGAGATTTGCTTTCTTCCCACAGTAAACAAATTGGCCAGTGTACATACCCTCGGCCGCAACGAACAGCTCATTCTGTTTCTTGTACCTGAAAGGGTGGCGGAATGAAACTCGGGCAAGTGGCGCTCCACGGCCAGGGTCGTGAATAATCTCAGTGACGACTCCTTTCAGATAACCATTTCGTTCGCCGAAATCGAGACTTCTGAACCTGGCCGGGCCCTTCCGATGATGGGTATGGGACTTGAAGACGGATCCCGCTCCCTTACGCTGAGCACGAATTACTCTTCCCATGGCGGCTCCGCGAGATCGGAGATTTTCAGTTCGCTACCGCAGCGATTATAGAGAAACCTAGGGTTTAGACGAATTTATATCACGTCAAACTAAAACTGGCTGGCCCACTCTTCGACAAGGCCCAACTTGTTGGGCCTTTTGAGGCCACCGGCCCACAATTGTTGCCTGCATAATTGGATATTTGGATGTAAGCAAGTCGGACAACATGTGAGATTAAAGAAGACTTTTTTTTTTTTTTTTTTTTTTTTTG
>QLSR01000227.1:148431-170200 GCA_031780015.1 Citrullus colocynthis
AAAAAAAAAAAAAAAAGATGGATGATAATGAGAATGAAAACGAAATTGATTTTATTTTCATCAATCACATAGTCTTGTGATGTGATGAACTTTGTCTTCATGTAATTAATCACCGAAATTAGCTCATAATCCCTTTCTTTGAAACGTAAGTATCGCACAATCATAAAATTAATGAATATTGTGGAAGTTAATTAATATAGAATAAAGATAGCAAAACGACACTTAGGCAATAATTAAGGGAAAATAAAAGTCATGTTGTGCGGCTGATGATAGATAATACTTAATCAAGCAAAGCATGGAAGGTATACAATAAGCACTGTTTGGTAGAATGATCCACTATGTGTGGACATCCCTACCACCACTCCCATGTGCATTTTTTTTAAAAAAAAATTATTATCATTACCCTTTAATCTTCTTTTTTCAAAGGATATTGATTTTGTTTGAATCCAAAGTACTATAATCATATAATTAACAAATGATTAGATTTATATATATATATATATAGTCACCTAAAATAGAAGTTTGGATCGCCATATTGTTTTAAGTCACTATTACACTATTCAAAGTTTTAATTCTATTGAAAATTCTAAAAGGTTCTTATTTTAAAATTAGTGTTTATGAATAATATTATCTTTTGAAAATATAGCAATATATTTTAAGACAAAGTTGAATGGTATCTATTACGAGTTAACTTTAACAAATGACACTCTATTTAATAACTCAAACGTTGTATATTACGTTAGGCTTACTCCTCCTCCAACTTTGAACTCCATGTTCCAACTCAAGGATCTCCCAACTTGATAAGGTCTAAAATGTGTCAATGGAGGGAAATAATATGATTACAAGGATCATAAACTTACAAATTAAGTTTGATGTGTTATGAACAAACATGAGCATAATTCAATCAATAGGTATGAAATTTGAATTCTCATTTCATATTTAGTTCAAATTAAAGATGAAGTTGATATGTTAAGAGATATAATATGAACTCCGCCCATTTTTTTTCTAACCTTGTAATTAATAATACAAGCTTTTATGTCAGTTGAGTTATGCTCATTTTGACAATTTCATGCATACTTTTGAGTATTCTCTCAGTGCAAAACAACAAAAACTAAAAAAATATTTAATTAAAAAGAAGAAATAAGAGTCACCTGACAAATATTGGTTGGACAACTTAATCAACTGCAAAAGAAAAAAAAAAAAAAAAAAAAAGTGTAATTCAAGATTTTTTTTATAAACCACTTAGAATACTTTAGAATGTTTTATAAACTCAAAATGATTTGTCTGGTTTTATTTGAACAGAGGATGAAAAACCTGCGACTTTTTGCTTTATATCATTAATGGTAGATTCATAATGAAGAACATAACACAATAATAGAAAGATCAAATCCCTTGCAAGGCTTTAGCATTTCATCTTAAACACCCCAGAAAAAAAAAAAAAAAAGGATAAACAATATATGCTTTAGCTTCACAGTTTAAAAAAAACTGCACAACCAAATTTTTACAATATATAATCAAAATGATTTACGTCAATCGTGTTAAAAAAAAAGAACTCCAGCAAAAGGAGGAGGGCAAATTTGGCTCCTTCCAACTCCTTTTTCCAATTAATAATCAAACAACTTCAAAGAAAAAAGAAGAAAAAATGATGAGTATTTGTATTTGTTTGATCTTCATCTGATCTTAATCATAGCAGTTAAGGAGCGAAAAACAACTTCTTCACAAGGGATAGTGATTCCCATGTCATGGTTGAAACCAAACTCCTCCTCTGCTCTCTGCAGCAGGCTTTGGAACTGCGGATGAGCCAGCCACGATATCGGAACAATGTATCGGCTTCGGTTTTCTCCGACGTAGACTGCAAAATGGCCTTTTGGGACATCGTCGGGGAGACCATCTTCATTGCAGCCATTTGATCTCTTCCCAAAGCTTGAACATCTTTTGAGAATATGTTTAAAGGAGGCTGAAGGCTGAAGTAGATTAGCCTTTTTGATAGCCATAATATTATAAGAGTAGAAACTAGAAAGTATGTGTGTTTTGTGGCTGGTGGGAGGGAGGGAGGAATATGATAGATAGATGGATAGATTGATAGATTGAGTTTGAATATAAGTTTGAAAAGAAAATGGAGAGATTAAAGAGGTATTTAAGAGGAAGAAAGAAGAAGAAAAGAATGAGAAACAAAATCATGTGAGATGTTGGGAGTAAACAACAGACCACAAGAGTTTCTAAGCCAAATTGTGTATTGGAAGAGTTTGCAAATGCCAACCCAAGTGGGCCTTTTCTCTAACCAGTTGGGTCTCTTAAAAACACAACATGGGACCCTCTTCAAACCCATTATCATTTTTCACTGCTAAAATTGAGGAGATTAAATTTTGTTCAAATTGAGGTGAACTGGATACCACATCCAAGGTTCAGGTGGAATGAGTTAGAAGATTGTATATTGACAAACAAATTTCCACCACCTACCAAATCCAGAACTTACATTATGCATTTGATTATCAATTAAAAATGACTAGCAAGCCAACATTTTCCAAAGAGAATAGGAACAATTTGATTTCACGAGAGTTGTATTAGGATTTGTCTCCATTATACAAACAATATAATAATAATGGTTATAGCAAGTTTAGTTTTTAAATTTTAAATTTCGTGTCTAGTAAATCCGTAAATAAATAAATAAATAAATTCAAAAGTTCAAAAGACTAAATAGTTAAATTCGTACTTCAATATCTTTGACTATTTATTGAGACTTTTCACACGCACAGGTTGAACAGAGTGTAAATTCATTAATTTTAGCATTAAATTGAATTGAATTGTAATGTTAGACCATATGACTAGTCTACGCTACGGCTTTCAGCTTGTTCTATTAAAAGAAACCTTCCACAGTTATTGATAATTCATATGGTAAGAACTAAATCATTTTATTTAGAAGAAAAAGTTACCGATATATTTACAAGAACGCGCAGAGAGATCCAAGAAATAGACAGCTGGTCAGAAAGTTGAAACCAAAGAGCAAATATTTCGGGAATGCCAGAGCATTTCAACAAAGACGTGCCATAAAATGAAAGGCAAATCGTTATATTACATGTTTCCCACATGAGACTTAAGAGCCCGTAAATATCAATTCCCTAAAGGTAATGTTTTTTCTTTAACAGAAAACAACATTTTCACGACTTCCTCATATCTGGGCTACACAAAGCCCCTCACCAGATTGAAAGACCAAACTAGAGATTTTGTCTTACATATTTTGGCCTGTTCAATCCAAATCTTGAGGATCTGTATCATCAACAGAATCCGCAGAAGAAGAGACTTGTGTTTCCAACTCGGTTGTGGAGTGGTCCAAGTCCAGGACATACGCTTCTACTTTCTGGCACGAAGTAGGAGAGAATTGACTTATAGTACCTTATTTAGGTAGTGGACCACGGAGACGAAACTTTGTTTCTTTATTCTTAACTCTCTGTGCACTGGTCTGTCCCTTGGATTACACAAGTTTGTGTTTGAAAGCTCAGCTTAGCTCAAAGCTAGGCTACCCACCATCCACAATTTCTCAGCCCTGTAGATGTTGGCACATTCGAAGGATTCAAAAACCGTCGCACTCCGAAACTGTTTGTTACCTGTTTACCTGTATGTGAAATGAAACATCTATAAATGTTGATAGTAAATAATGCTGAGCGATGGAAGCATACACATATTGAGTACAGACTATGTCATCATGCTCCCAGCCAGTTCCCTTGAATGTCTCCACATCAAAAGACCACCCATGTGGCAATCCAAACGCTAGAAATACACAAGTTCACGATATACTATAGGGTTTTGATAAAAAAGAGTTTATCTAATGTAAATGAGCACCACTCATATGTCCAGCCTTACTTTGGTGACTTGCTTCAGTTTCCCATGTTCCAAGGCTCAAAAGCAATCTTGTTGGCTATGATATAAGCAGCCACTCTGTCAACCCAACTGACGTAGGACAATTGATTTCACCTTCTAATTGTTTCCCATTCTCACCCCCATTGAGAATTATTAGGGTAAATGAGTAGAGCTCCAAACTGCCTGCATTCGGCAATTTCATAAAAGCAGGCTTTTCAATTCGTTGTGGGGCATACAAATGGGAGCTTCTACCATTTCAATAATGTCATCAACTTCAGCTATCTGAGTTAGAAAATTGTTCTGATTTCCATGTAATGATGTTAACGCAGCCAGAAGCAATAAATACGACAATAGATAGGCATTATCCATAGAAAACAGCTGTCTGCACAATCTGCGAGCAGCAACAAAATGATGAAATAAGAGAGAAGGATAAACTATCATTGTCAGTATTTCCTGTGAAGCCGAGGCCATTTTTACTAAGCAACAAAAGACAATTTCCTTTTAGCACATGGTGACCTGAAAATTTGATGAATATCATGACCATGTTTATCATATCAAAAACAAGATTATTAAGCATAAAAGCCACTCCAGTCTTCGGTGTAAAGAAAATCTTAAATAGTGCATGATCATACTTTTATATATTCTCCTTAACTTAATCATTGTTGAGTGTATTTTTCTTTCTTTGCGGTGGGGGGTTCATTAAACTCCTCAATTTATAAAAAAACAAAATTCTAGAAAGGGGGAAAAAAACTATATTAATAAAGATTTTTGGCCTTCCATTCCTTGTTTGTGCACCTACAAAAAACAATAATAATACTAATAAACTGATCACTATGCACGGGTAAACCAGGTACACCACATAAACATACAGTGAGGATTCAATCAACAATATTATTTCTGTTCACAATGGTCGATCATAAATTCAATCATCTGGAGATCTTCTGGAGCTTCTTGAGGACTTGGAGCCAAGCCAAGGAAGATTGGATTTGAGAGAGTGGAAGCTGGATCGCTTTGGTGCGATTACCTGCAAATCTTTTTGAGTCTATGTCCAGGGAGCAACGTGCCTACTAGACAATTTATCGACCTTATTGAGAAAGAAAACACCAATGCTAGAGAAATTATACTCTTCCCTTGGTCTCTTGCTTTTGAGAGGATCATGACCCAAAAGATGATAGAGTTTTAAAAGTGTCCCGACATTTGCATCACCCCAAAACATGGTCTAGGAGAAGATGGAGAAGAAGAGGTTGATCACATATTTGTTCGTTGAATTTTTGCCTAAAGAGTTCGAGAACTTCTAATTATTTAGGCTCCACTCCAGGGCTTAACCAAACCTAAATTTGTATTCAGAATTACCTACTCTTTGAAAGAATTCAACAGAGAAACAGCAGAATTTTTTAGGATTGGAGAATTCTTTTCGAGTCTGAAACTCTGCAAGGTTTAAGGACTATTAATATTTTAACTAGTAATTCATGAACGGGATATCCTGTAACTATTCCTTCTTTTATATACTTGCCAATTACAGAGGTTTTTTGTTTTTAATGGCAATCTCCTTGTCCCATTGGATTTTGCAATGGATCGCTAGTTCTTCCGTCCCCTGCATATTCATCTTCATCAATCCAGATGAGGGAGAATCAATAAAAAAATGGATGGTTACAAAGTATTGCAGGGAGAATCAGTAAAAAATGGATGATTAAAAAGTATCGCAGGAGCACAAGTGAGATAACAATATTACTAAGAGCGACAAATCCTACTTTAATCTATAAATTAAGAATTAAAAAAAAAACAAAACAAAACAAAAAAAACCTCAATACATCGTTGTTTACATTGACCTGAACCAGGAGAACTGGCAGGTAAACCTAATTACATCAATAAACTCCATCAGCCTCCAGCTTATCACGTAAATTCATAACCAGTAGTTGGTTTTGAAAACTGAGGCAGTCCATCCATCACACTGAGTTGTCTTCTCAATTTGACAATATGAGCTTGCACCTAGCAGATCAACCACAATGTTAATGCAAAAATCTACAATCTTAATCACGAGCCTTCCAATAGATTATTGCTCATTCAATCCAAAAAGAAAGAATAAGCTAATAATGATTGATTTGGAACTAACACATCGTGTAATATAACCAGGGTTCCAGAACCAATAGGCACAAAGTCAATTAGGAACATGTACAAGTACATAATGAACTGCATACTAATAGATCATACAAATATTCTTATAAAAAATACTTCTTAACAAATTTCACGATAAATACACCAAAGTCTAGGGAATGTCAATTATAAGTGGACTTCATTTTTCCACAGTTTGACATATTATTACATTGCCACCAACATGATGAAAAAGACCATCAAACAAACATATATTAACTCTTATAAAAAAAAAATGCAGACGTATATTAACAAAATCACTGATCATTGTGTTGTTGTAATAAAAAGCCAGAAGTGTGTTCTCTATAGAAACTACAAACTAAAGAATTTCAACAGGTAGAAAGAGAACGATTAAGAAATAGGAGAAAATATGATTTAGAAGTGAAGAATGTATGAAAACAAGATATTCGTACTTGTTGGCGAGCAGCTGCAAGTTTTAACAGCTCGTCTGCCTCTGAGAAGTTCAGGAACCATTGGCTAAGGGGATGATCCTTGGTGTCGCCTCTCATCCTTTCTGCCATATTTTCAATTGATACTGCATATACACAATTATTGAATTAACTTAGAAACTGCAACAGCAGGTAAGAAAGACAAAATAACACATAATTACCAGGATTAGGTAGATTGAAACCAGTAGGAAGCCTAGGCACAACAACAGCCGGATGATTCTGAACACGAGAGAAAAAATTTTCAGATGGATCTGGAAACACAATTTCGTTGTAAGATTCCACCACAACAGGTTTCTTTGTTGTTTGTGGACCAGACTCATCTTCAGGGTACAACTTCAGATGGTGAAACCTATAATTACGTAAAATAGTCGTAAAAATAGGATTTTCTTTTTTGATAAAATCACAATCAATGCCACAAGAAATTAACAACAATAACATACAGATCTAATTGTTTATCACAGACGTCGCTGTGGAAAAAAAGTGTGATGGCAATCTCAAATTCTCCCCAACCACATTCTGATAACTCAAAAGGCGGCGATTCAACAACTCTTGTTGGGTTATTAAAGCTAGGGTGCAACTGAAACACGACTCTCTTTATCACCACCCCGAGATCTTCATTAGTAGCACCACGCACATAGACTGTCCATTTATGTGACTGTGACCTAAAGGGGGAAATTAGATAATACTCGTTAGCCAAATGCCTGAAAGGAGTTGGGAAAAATGAGACAGCCCCTGAAGGATGGATACTCACTCGCTGGCCTTCCTGCCAAGGTAAAATGCGATGGTTCCACATACTATCGGGACACAGATTTCCATATCTTTAAGCTTCCTGCTAGCATTCTACAGTAGTAGAAAATGCCTTAAGATGAAATGGGGCTAGTGCAATGGGGTACAGATTTTTCATAGATAAACAATTTAGAAAACCTTTTTTTTTTTTTTTTTTTTTTTTGAGAGAGAACAATTTAGAAAACTTATGCCCTCGTAAAACTAAAGGATTTCGTTATATAGTATGTCTCTTGAACTACGAGTACCAATGTCAACAAATCAGTGAAACTAAGGATGAGTCTGAGAAGTACATACAATAGCTACTTTTCAAGACACCCAGAAAGATCAATTATTTAAAAATGGAAGTATGAGAACCTTGGCATCGCTTCCTTCAGAGGATTTTGAGATTTTGATGCGCGGTGGCTTCGTACCAGATCCACCTTCGTCGGCCGGCGTTTCACCTTGTTTTCTAGCGGACATTGAGTCGGCCCTCTAAGTCTGTGACAATCTGATCACAATTCCTTTTCATTCAATTTCATAATTTCGTGGGAACTCAAGCGCGCGAATCCGAACTGATTGGGGGTTAGGGTTTAAGAAGGTCCTACCCCAAAGCCCCTCTTATGATATTTCACACCACTTATCATTCCCTTGTCATCCAAAAAATTTATATATGTATTTTTTTGTTGTTCTATGTGACTTAAAAGAGTTTTTAAGGAAGAATTAGAGATGTCCACTTTCAAGGAGATAGGTTTAATGGAGATCCGTCTCAAAGGAGGGGGAGATTACTCATTTAGGCGAAGAATGAGGGAGGGCGTGGGGCAAACAAAATCCTTAAAGCTAAATAGGAATCGAATTGAGAAATTTCTGTCCCTGCCTTCACTCCCGCCCTATTGGATTTTATGTTTTTATTGTTTAATGACAAAATAATGAATATATTTGAATTAGTGTAAAAAAAAATACATTTGAATTCTAGTAAATTTAGATATTATATATATGAATAATTTGATACATAATTATTTCCTTCCACTTGTAAATTTTGTGTAATTTTTCTTTAAATTTTAATTGTCCATGTGGAACTAGTCATATAAAGTTAATTATTTAATTAAAACTTTTTCATAATAGTGCTTTATGTTGAGTGATTCAATACCTTTTCCGAAGGAAAAAAAAAAACAATTGCATGGTATAAATGATGATTATTAACGTTTTGTCCAATGTTCAAATTAACCACTATTATCTTTTTATCAATAATAAAAGGTTTGTTGTCACAGCAAATATAATCAACTCTTGGCCTAATTTTTTTACTATGGTAGGTCATGGAGTTAAGAAATATGAAGTTGTGAACTCTATTTTTTATTTAGCCTAGGGAGTTTGTGACCCACGACTATTTTATGTCCTATTAACTTCTTGCACTATAAATCCAAAAATTCATAACTCTATTCATTTCTAAAAGACCTTTAAGGTTAAAAAAATAGGACAAGTTTCATTTTGGACTTTTTTTTTTTCATTTCTATATTAATATAAGGTTTGTTTTCAAGTACAGAAAAATGAACTAAAATATTTATAAATATAACAAAATTTTGTTATCTATACTACTCTATTTTGTTATGATAGACACAAATGGTAGTCTATGGCAATCTATTGTAGATAGACGGTAACATTTTACTATTTATAAATATTTTTAACAATTTTGTTATATAATTATCTCAAAATTTATTTATTTATTTATTATTATTATTTTATTTGAAAAGGATATTATCTCAAAATTTTATTTGGGTCCAAATATACAGGCGTGTCAATCCTTTTTTAGTCTACCATTAGGTAAATTATTGGAACCTCAAACTTCTTTTATTGTTGACAGTTGATACATAGTCCCAGCCCAAGTATGAGTGATCACTTGGGCAAGTGTGTTCATCAAATACTCATCATTTTGTAATTACATATATCTACTCCTCATTTCCCTCGCTTTTATCCATTCTCTATTCTTAAGTTAACACAATCACCATCGTCGCGCTTTGACCTTCATCATCCCGTCTCGATGAACCAGCTCTTAATCAACTGCACAAGCAACCCAAGAAGTTGAATTTCACCATTTCAGTTCTGTTCGGGTGACTTAATCTGCTACTCATCTCGAGAATATGTTCGTGAAGCTGCAGTATTTGGATACGCCCTGCTTTCATGGACAGGGTTCCACCCTTAGGTCTCCCGCCATAGGAGTTCCAATTTCCCCCCCTGATAATCTCGTGCCCATTTCCAAGAAGCCCAAAGACTGGTGGATTCCTGAATGTCCGAACAGAGAGTTAAAGAAGGTGGGCGGATTTCAAAAATCCACTAATGATAATAATGGTGGTCGTCCGCAGGAAATTCGGTTGAAAAAGGCGAGTAAAATGGAGGAACGAGAAGCCCAAAAAAGGAATCGCCATTTGGGTTATAGAGTTGTGGTGAAAAAGGATGCGGGGGAAGATGGAAATGGGTCGGTGGAAAAGGTGCACACCAAGTGTTCGACGAAATGGCTATCGTATGGTGGATGCATACCGGCCATTTTGCAAGCCTTGGATGAGGTCAGTGACCTGGACGAAGCACTGAAGCCTTGGAAAGATAAGCTTAATAATAAGGAAATGAGTATTATTTTGAAAGAACAGACCAGTTGGGAGAGGGCTTTGGAAATTTTTGAGTGGTTTAACATGACCGGTTGCTATGAAGTGAATGTGATTCATTATAATATTGTACTTAGGATTCTTGGGAAGGCCCAGAAATGGAGGCTAGTTGAGAGTTTGTGGGTAGAGATGAACAAAAAAGGGATTAAACCGATAAATTCCACTTATGGAACATTGATTGATGTTTACAGCAAAGGAGGGTTTAAAGAAGAAGCGTTGGTTTGGCTTGAGAGGATGAATGAACAGGGAATGGAACCTGATGAGGTTACCATGGGAATTGTTGTTCAACTGTATAAGAAGGCCGGTGAGTTTCAGAAGGCTGAAAGTTTCTTCAAGAAGTGGTCATCAAGTAACTCAATGAAATTTGAGATTGCCAACAAGAAGAAAGTAGCTTCTGTTAAAGTTGAGAGTTTTCTGCACCCACCTCATGTTAGTTTGAGCACCTATACATATAATACATTGATCGACACATATGGGAAGGCTGGACAGTTACAAGAAGCATCTACAACTTTTGAAAATATGCTAAAGGAAGGAGTTGCCCCGACAACTGTGACTTTCAATACTATGATTCACATTTGTGGAAACCATGGCCAGTTGAAAGAAGTGACATTTCTAATGCAGAAGATGGAGGAGCTCCGGTGCCCACCGGATACAAGAACATACAATATCCTCATTTCTCTTCATGCCAAGCATGATAATATTGACTTGGCTTCAAACTATTTTGCAGAGATGAAGGAGGCTTGTCTTCAGCCAGATATAGTGAGTTACCGTACTCTTTTGTATGCTTACTCTATAAGGCATATGGTGGTGGAGGCTGAAAAACTTGTAACCGAAATGGATGAAAGGGGCCTTGAGATCGATGAATTCACCCAATCTGCACTGACACGCATGTATATTGATGCAGGAATGCTCAAAAAGTCGTGGTTGTGGTTCTGGAGATTTCATCTTACAGGGCATATGAGCTCTGAGTGCTATTCTGCAAATATTGATGCATATGGAGAGCGCGGTTGCATTTTAGAAGCTGAGAGAGTTTTCATTAGCTGCCAAGAAGAGAAGAAGCTCACTGTCCTTGAGTTTAATGTGATGATTAAAGCCTACGGTGTGGTAAAGGACTATGCCAAAGCACAAAAACTATTCGACAGTATGGAGAGTAACGGTGTCACACCTGACAAATGTAGTTATAGTTCTCTGATACAGATATTGACTGGTGCTGACATGCCGGCGGCGGCACTTGCTTATCTGAAGAAGATGCAGTCATCAGGATTGGTAAATGATTGCATCCCATATTCAATGGTTATATCGAGCTTTTCAAAATTGGGTCATTTGGAAATGGCGGACAAACTATATAGAGAAATGGTCAAACATGGTGTGCAGCCTGACATTATTGTTTATGGTGTGTTGATAAATGCTTTTGCTGATGCTGGAAGTGTTAGAGAAGCTATTAGTTATGTCAATGCAATGAAACAGGAAGGTTTGTCCGGTAACACAGTGATATATAACTCCTTGATAAAACTCTATACCAAAGTTGGCTACCTCAAAGAAGCACAGGAAGCATACAAAATGCTTCAACAAACAGACGATGGTCCAGCTATATATTCTTCAAATTGTATGATCGACCTTTATAGCGAACGTTCAATGGTTAAAGAAGCCGAAGAGATATTTGAGAGCTTGAAGAAAAAGGGAGAAGCGAATGAGTTCACTTTTGCTATGATGATGTGCATGTACAAGAAAATTGGAAGAATACAGGAAGCCATTTGTATTGCTAGACAGATGAAGGAAGAAGGAATTTTAACAGTTTTGTTGAGCTTCAATAACATGATCAGTTTATATGCAATGGACGGACGATTCAAGGAGGCTGTTAGTATATTCCAAGAGATGATGAAAGCTGCCATTCAACCAGATGAATGCACATATAAATCGCTCGGGACTGTTCTGTTAAAATGTGGAGTTTCAAAGCAGGCTGTCAGCAAGCTAGAAGTAGCAGCAAAAAAGGATGCTCAGAGCGGATTACAGGCGTGGGTTTCGGTTCTGTCTTCTGTTGTTGGAATGAATGTTAAGCAAGATGATATGTAAGTTATTCTACTTGTCCTCGAGAAAGGACCAACTTAAGTTACTTCTGCCACAAATTAACTTAAAGCACCCAAATTTGAAGGGAAACTCAAAGCTTTCATAGATTCGACCTTAAACACAATGGCATTGAAACATATGGAGGAAGATTGGCCAAAATATCTGAGATCTAGAGGGTAGTCAATGTTAATACGATCGTAGATATGAAGTTGAATGCAGGCTAGCATTAGATTTTCTTCTGCAGGGCCTTTGGTGATCTTCACGTGCAAGATGTAACATTTTTCCCATTGGTTCTATCATGTAAAGATACTTAGACACCCAATCTATGGGAAAGACAACAAGTTTGTAAAGTCTGAACTTGTGATTGCATTTAAAAGTGCTCGACTTGTATTTTAATACTGCTCGTCTCATGTGTGATTAAGACATAATTGGCCGCTTTCAAAATAATTGTTGGCATGAGCGTGGCGTAGGCAATGGAGCTGAATATGGGAGAAAAGGGTTTGTTGTTTTGGCTCTACAAATTTGCTTATGCTTCCATTTTTGTCATGTTTGATGGTTGGATTGTGTTTCAATTTGCTGGGCCTTCGCTTAATCTTTACCAGTAGGATACTCCACCATTATCTCCGACTTTTGTATTCAAGGGCCAATGATCATTAATGCAAATTGAACTCGAAAAAACAGTGCTACTGGTAGGTTTCCCTTTGGTGATTATGAATTGGGTCATAATAACTTTACTTGCAGTTTTTCCTTTGCCTTTATGCAACTTGTTACTCTATTCCATTGTATACTACTTGAAATATTTGCAAACCGAATAAGTTGTTGCCAAGGCTATAACTCGAACCATATAGCATTTGACAATTCAATTCCAAATCGGTCTTTTGTCCTAAAAAACGTCGGCTAAGGTGTCAAGAAATTGGACCCAAGAATATGGAACATCATCATCCCCACCCTTTTAAGTCATTAATTATATGAATAGAAAAAATATATCAAACTATTTGTAAATATTGCAAAATTTTACTTTCTATTTGTGGTAGGTCGCGATAGGTCTCGATAAAAACCGAAATTTTGTTATATTTGTAATTATTTTCAACAATTTTTCTATTTTTTAAAACATCCCTTAATTATCTCTACAAAATTACATTTAAACTTTTAATGGGATCGATATATAATTTATTATAGAGAATAGACATGGGGAAAGTTAAAATCTTATTTTGTCATTTCACTTATGAGATAATAAATGAATAAATGAAGTTAAGAAATTGTTTGGAATGACTTTCTTAATATTTAAAAACATGTTTTAAAGTGCAAAATAAACGTTTTAGACACTTAATAAATCATTTCATATATGCATGAGTAAATGAAAAAAATGTCTCACATAAAAAAAAAAAAAAAAATATGAGAAGTTTAGATATAGATATGGAGATTTGTTTAACAATATAAAATTCATATTTGAACGTTTGGATAGAAGGACACTCAGAATATCGAATAGAGGAACATTGGTATTAGTTGTCCGAAACTGCTTCAAAGGATTTTCCTTCACCTCTAAGTTTCTTCCATTTTATTACTTTTATTTATACTAAAGAAAGGGGAAAAGAAAAAGAAAAAAGAAACGATTTATTTGGGGAAATATACTATACATGTTGGGATTTAGGCTACTCGCGAATAATTCTAAATTTACTACTTAGTCCTAATTCCTAAACACTCCAAAGCTTAGACCGAGGGCTCACTGCCGTTGCCGTAAAAGGCCATCGAAGGCGAAGCCCACAAAAACCACAAAAAAAACCCGCTGGCAAAGCTAGCCCACACAGAGAAGTAGAAGAAGAAGAAGAAGAAGAACGGCCCTGACTGGTGTGTGCTGGAGGCGGAAATTTTCGCCTTCCACTCTCCTCTTCTCTTCTTCGAGCACACTTGTTGTTCTTTGACCATCAGTTGAGCTAGCTAAGTATTTCGAGCAATGGATGGAGGGAAGGAGGGGATAGAAGGAAAAGTAGCGTCGCAACTAGCAATGGGCGAAGGTAAAGAAGGCGATTGGGAGTGCAGTGGATGCAAGAACAGGAACTATGCTTTCCGATCCTTCTGTAACAGATGCAAACAACCTCGCCTTCTCGTCGACAATAAAACGCCTCCAGACTCTAAATGGCTTCCTCGCATCGGTGACTGGATCTGCACGGGTTAGCTTCCTATAAAAACTGTACTTGCAGTTTTTCTTTGCCTTTATGCAACCTGCAATTTATGTTGTATTCCCTATTTCGTTTTGTTGGTTTTCTTAGCTTAACTTAGAATTCAACGTTTAGTTTAGAATTTTAGAGCAGCACTAATTCTATGCCGTTTCTGACACTTGGTGTGGGAGTTTTGGTTGAAGGATTTCAAGGTGATGGAGTTTTGTTGAACTTTTTCTCTTTTCTATCATCTGACTAGGAGTAAAGTTATCGAGTTAGGCTTATAGCGCTTACTCCAATGAGTTCTCATGCTTCGAAATAATGGTTTTCCACCTAAATGCAATGAGCTAATAATTCTTGAAAGTTTCCAATTTAGCTCCACTAAAATTCGTTGATCTTATCGGTAAATGGAATACTAATCGAGATAGCCTGAGTGCAAGCTATTAAACATCCCGTGCAATAAAATTACTGATTTACAGCCAATTCAGAATTTGTAGTTGGACTTGATACATTTTCCAAAGCCATGTGTTATATATCATAGAAGTATATGAAGAGTGATAACGTTTTGATCATTGGTTTACCATTCACCAGACTTATGACTGAGTAAATCAAAGGAATCTTCATTGCATCTTTATCTCCAGTTCAAGATTTTCTTTGAGGATTGTTGCCTGCTCTTTTCATTAATGTTTCTATTCCAGTGAACTGGCGCTTTTAGAAAAAATGCTAAATTAGGTTGAGTCATGAGTCGTTTGTGTTTTTTGTATGTGTATATGGTGTGGATGGACTGCTTGGTGTGCGTATACCTGGTTTGCTTGTGGGTTGGGTTTGTCTGGCTCTGGTGCAATAGGTTGCACTAACAACAATTATGCATCAAGAGAGAAGTGCAAAAAGTGTGGACAACCAAAGGAGGTAGCAGCAATGCCAGCAATTGCAATCCCTGGGGCTTCTTTTCCAACTTATTCACACTATTTTGCCAGGACCCAAGGAGGATTGGATTCAAAGATAAATCTTGGATTAATAGGAAATGGCACTTCACAGCATCTGCATCCCCTGAGCTCTAACTGGTCCTTGGGAGGTGCTGATAAGTATGGAATTCATGCAGCTCCAACATTTCCTTTGGTTGGAAATAATTCTGCAATCTCGTATATGAGTTTGGCTAATCAGCTCCTTTCAGTTCCAAAGGGCTGGCGGAATGGTGACTGGTTATGCAACTGTGGTTTCCATAATTACTCTTCACGTGCACAGGTGAGGGTTCCACCTTCACGTACTGAGAGTTGTTTACTTTTCCAATTGGTGTTTGTAATTTCTCATTTTTGTTTCCACCTGTTGTTTGTCTAACTGACTTTGTCTTACTTGCAGTGCAAGAAGTGCAATGCTTCACCACAAGGTACATGACATCTCTCTCTGAGTCTCTACGTTTTCAATGGTAGGGACTATTTTATAGTTTCTGCACGTAATAACGAAAACGAGCGAAAAGGCATTGGACCTATGGGATGTCTTGCGTAAAAGATCTTTATATTGTTTTAGCTATCCTATTTATCTTCTTTGTTGTCGGTTGAATGAGTAGATTCTCAGAGTTTGGAGTAGTAATGTCTCATAGGAGGGCATTAGTGGAATGGAAAAACTTAGTTGGCCCAAGGAGAGGTTATTCTGGTATCCTTGATGATGAATGTCGATTTGAATTCTAATTCTGAATGAAGTTGAGCTTCCCCCCGGGGATTAGACTAATCTGCCTCTCTTTCCTTCTTTCCTTTATATATTTATTTATTTATTTTATTTGGAGTATGCAGCACTTGGAATGAAGCGATTAGCATCTGAAGAACTTGTTCATCACTGGGATAACAAGAGATTGAATATTGGACCGGTATTCCTACACAGGAGAAAAAGGATGATTAATTTTTTGTATTAAAGAAAAAATTGCTGTTAAAATTTAGTGAAACTTATCAATGGCTTGTTCCCGTTCTTTTCTTGGTATTCAGGCAAATGAGCAACAACAATCTTGCCCAGGTTTTGAGCAGATGATGGGCTCCAGTAGTGACCCAAATGTGGGATTATATAATTCTTATCCCCATGAAAGTTCTAATGTAGCTCCAAATTTGGAAATGCCAATGCATTTTCCCCCACAAGCAACTGCACCAACGCTCCTAGGGAAAGGGTAATATGCATTAGTTAGCTGTATTTCATTTTCTTCGACGATCAAAATAATGTGATATTTAACACTTTTCTTTCTGGCCAAAATCGCTATCAAGACTTCTGATGTGATGAATACTACTTTATAGTGCTTGATATTGCCAAATATTTTAGGACCATATAACAACTTGCTTTTTGGTCAACTACGAACTCTTTACTGATTGAGACTAATACATTCCCACCTTATTGAATCTGCAGAGCAAAGCAGTGGCGGAACGGAGATTGGATGTGCACAAATTGCAATAATCATAATTATGCATCCCGTTTACAATGTAACAGGTTATCACCTAAACTAGTATTTTCCCTTCACATTCATGTTGAATGTGTATGTGTACATGCTATATATATAATATTTGATTGATCTTTTGATCTTTAGATCTTATAACTCGATTACGCCACAAGTTCTTATATGGAGTTTGGCAGCTCGCATTGCATTTTATTGCACGCCCATTATTGAAATGCTTTTTTGTAACAGGTGCAAGACTCGGAGAGATTCACTTTCTCTGCCCCTCAGTGCCATCTAAGCACATTCCTACAGACTTCGGATGGTTGTTGTTCTATGCTGCAAGTTTCTTTCGACCCAATTTTTCGGATCTCTTACTCGACTCTTCTAGTCTCCAAGGTATTGATTGATTGTCAGTTTTCCATTACTTAGGGAAGGAGGTTTGGCTGTGAATGACATTACTATTTTTGTTGAACAGTTGAGAATTTTAGTGTTGAATCAGTTTTATATATATATATATATATATAATAAGATATATATTTTCAGTTTTGCATCACAAGTTCGTCCCCTTCTTTTCTCCAACATTTGGAATAATAGAGAGCAGAAAAGGCTCCCAACATGAAAACGAGTTGCATCTGAGTAAATACCAAAATTTTTTAAAACAGAACTCAATTCTAAGAGTGAAATTATAATATTTTGAAACTTAGAGCCTCAATTGAAAACCACTTAATTTTTTTTAAAATAATATGTAGTTGTTAAACCCTACATTTTCCTAATAGAACCTTAGAAATTTAAATTTTGATGTCTTGATAGTTAAAAAAATATAAAATAAATTATGAATTTTATACTTTCAGTTTGGTGCATAATAAGTTTTAGATATATTCTTTTTTAGAGGTTTTAGATATGGTTACTATTTCGAGGGTTTGTTTGGATTAACTAGACAACAAAAATGTTTTTAAAAAAAATCGTTGTTATTTAAACTTTTTTGATAAAGACAATTTAAAATAGACTTTGTAACTGTTTCAATAAATAGTTAGCGTAGTTACTAAACACTTCAATTTATTTTTTTTTTAAAAAAAAAGAAAAAAATGTTGAGTCTTTGAGGTTGTTCAAATCATTTTAAACGAGAAGGTCTACTAATTCAAAAATGGAATCATTTTCATTTTCCCATTATTTGCATTGTTTGTAACTTGCTATTTGATTTGGTTCATTGCATATCTTTGTAGATGAATCATGTGAAAATTTTCTAATTTTTCATGCAAAATCAAGAAATGAGAAATACTTCTTCTCTTTGGGATACTTATATCATAAAATTGAATTTGTACCTTATGACTTACGAGGTCTCTCATTGCCAATTAATTTTGAGATAGCAACCTTGCTATCCAATATTATAAGTAATGTTAGTTAAGAAACCAAAAGGTCTCCCCTTTTTTCTCAGTACCCTGTTTTTTTCTTCAACTTGCAACTAATGAAACCCAATTCATAATCACCAAATTCTCCATAACACTGATCAGTTAAAAAATCTCTAGCACAAGAATTTACAACGATAGAATAATACTTGAGCAGCCGTGGTAGATGATGTATGAAAAAGGATTAAACATAGAAACTAAAGAAAGATGGTTCCGATGATCGTTAACCCTTGAATACAGCAGTCGGAGACAATGGTGGAGTATCCAACTGGTAAAGATTGAGCGAAGGCCCAACAAACCGAAACACAATCCAACCACCAATCATAATAAAAATTGAAGCATAAGCAAATTTGTTGAGCCAAAACAACAGTCCCTTCTCTCCCATATACAGTTCCATCGCCTTCTCCCCCACGCTCATGTCTTCCCATTTCTTCGGCTTACCGGAACCAATCTCCACCGGCGCCTTCCTCGGCCGCCCATTCCCCGTCGCCCCTCCGTCCTCCCTCTCCTGTTTTGATCGTCTTCTCGATCTCTTCCGGAACCGAACTTCCACTGTCTCCGGAGGCGTTATTGCCGGCGGAACCTGCGGTCGTGTGGTGTCGCCGTCGGTGTCGGTGGCGTTGATCGGTTTGATCCTGAGAAGCCGTTGATGGCGTAGAGATGGAAAGAAGATTTGATTGTGAGAAATAGGGGAGAATTTTTGTGGATTGATGGTTAAGAGCGGTGGTTTAGAAGCGAGAAACAGGTGGGGACTGATTGCTTCCATTGCTTCTCACTCAACACCTTCGGCTTCTGGAGTGGCTTTATCCATTTCTTTCCGTTTCTCTGGCTGAGAATTGTTGGGCTAAGCGATTTGACCCATTTAAATTCTTCTTGGGCTTTTTCTTGAGCCGGCCCAATTTTAGAGGCAGGAAAAAGGGCTATCAGATCACAATAAAAAAAAGAAAAAGTAAGCAAAATTTAAATCTAACTTTCAGTATAAATTTTACTATATTAACAATTTTTTAAAATTGTTAGTATACATTTAATTATTAGTCCTAAAAGTTCTACTCATTATAATTACCAAGATGAAAAATGTTGAATTACAAATTTAGTAAATATTTTATAATATTTCATCCATATAATTTAAAATGCTTAGTTTACATTCGAACACTTTCGGTTTTCCATTTTTTAAGTACAATAGGATTGGAGATATTGGAATCACATAGTTTTTGGTCGTTCACATATCTTTATGCAAGTTGAGGTATCCTGATTTTGGCTTCAACATTTCTAACTTTAATTCTAATGTCTAAGACTACGTTTTACAATCTTTAAAATTATAAGTTTTTGTACGAGATTTTTCACTTTCTACAAATATTTTCAAAACTTTCAAAATTTTAAAATTAATAAAATGTCATTTTTATTCGCGATAAGTTGCAATAAATTTAGATATACATCTATCACTTCACCAAATAGCTAGGTCTATCGTGATCTATCACGAATAAAAAGTAAAATTTTGCTATATATTTGTAAATAGTTTAATATTTTTTTTTAATAAAAAATTATAGTACTAAAAAATAAAATAAAATAACGTGTCAAGGCTTGTTTTAGTGGGCTGACCCAAAATTGGGAGGGACCGTAATAGAACAGGAACCCGAATCCGAATCCGAATTCGAGCGAGAATCTGATGCTGTTTTTCTTTGTAAGTTGTAATTACTTATCTTCCTAAATTTGCATTTGCCGCTGTCGATTTAGGAAAACATTCGCATTTCCGCTCTATATTCTGCGGTCCACAAACCAAGTCTTCTTGTAATTTTGATTTTTATCACCATTGCTTCGCTTTGAGTTCTCCGGGTTTGCTCTCGACAGATTCTTTGCTTCTTGAGCAACATCTTCACAGCCACCGTCTCCGCGCTTGCAGTTGGTTGTCCGTCACTCGCCGATGGCGATTAGTCATCAGCATCTCAAACTGGAAGACCCTTTTCTTCATAATTACAAGCCTTCAGAGCTACGGATCGCTTCTGAGTTTCTCACCACTTGGCTTCCGTTTCTTTCGAGAGATCTCTGCCAAGACTGCACCAAATTGCTCTCGAATCGTATCCGCGCCCTCGATCCAGGTATTCTTTTGTTTGTTTTTATTCGTTATTGATAAATTATTGCACGAGGGGCGTTGGAGTAATTAACCCATCTATTATTTTAGATTCTTTAAAAGAATTGAGTGTATGAAGGGAAAATTTTTTTAATTTTGAGGAGTTGGGGAGTGGATTTTTATTAAAGTAGAGTTCTTAAGATTTCTTGATGTGTTGTGTTGCTAAAAAGACTGAGGCGTCTGGTGTGTTTGATAATTTACATGATCTGTTCCTTTGGTTCGCAAGATCTCGATGCTTCCCCTGTTTAATCATTTGTTTTATCTAATGGAATTGTTGAACTTGACAATGTTGTAGCTCTCCGTTCTGACGATAATTTAAGTTCTGCATTACCAGTGGAAGACATGCATGGGACTAATGGGAATCAGGATGATGCAAATTCTCTGGGAAGTTGGAAAGATGAAGCGGAAACAAATTCATTAGGCAGTTGGAAGGACGGCATAACTGAAGGGAATGAAGCTGATGGAGTACCTGAAACTTCTTCTAGTGAACTGTCCTCTAAATTAAATTCCACCAAGACCTCGGGGCCTCGTATGTCGTGGGCTGATATGACTCAGGAAGATGAACTAGCAGAAGAGGAAGATGAGTACGAATCAGAAAAAAGATTAGTCAGTGTTAATGAGTCCACAAGGAAATTAACAATATCGAAGGTTATTGAGAAGCCACAGCTGTCTAGAGAGCAGAGAGAGTACATCAGGTTCATGAATGTTGGGCGGAAGAAGGATTTTATTTGTCTGGAAAGGTTTAAAGGGAAATTAGTAAATATTCTTGAAGGACTCGAGCTTCATACAGGTATTTTTAGTGCTGCAGAACAGAAGAGAATAGTTGATCATGTTTATGCACTTCAGGAGATGGGCAAGAAGGGAGAATTAAGAGGTAATCATTCCTGTTTGCATCTTGATTTCCTTTTATCTTCTACTGAATGCTGACATTGTAGTTCATGTGTAACATAGGGACCCATCCCATTCCTGATTAGTTTTTTTTCTTAGTATGTTATGTCTCATGTACCCTGGGCCTGGGCTCATCTAATATTTTGCATCAGTATAAGTACATTATAGCATCTATAAAGCTGTTAGCCAGTGGCAAGTACAACATAGGGACCCGTCCTATTTCCATTTAGTCTTTTTTGTAGAAGAGTGTAAGGTAATAAGCTAATATCCTGTTAGATAAAACAAAGGGTTCCAACATCTTATAGTCTTGGCTCTAAATGCTAATGCTACTCTCTTATTAAGCACACCACAGATTGGCTCCTTCCAATATAAAATACTTTATTTATAAACTATTGGGGGTTTAAGTTTGTACCGTTGACCTCTGGCTTCAATTCCCGCACCTCACATGTTGTAAAAGAAAACTATTGGGGGTTTGTTTTGAGCTAGTACCTCTCTTGGATTTATATCTTTAAATCCATTCGTTTGTCTTGGTTGTTAACCTTCTTTAGGGTGCTGGATCCTTTGCTATCAATATAACAAGTTTTTTGACATTTTAGGGAAAACTACTGAGAATTGTGAGGATAACTAACCGGTTGCTGCTTTTAGTTTTGTTAAGTGGAATTAGAATGACTCTGTTAGGCCTCCAATTACTAAAATTTATAGGAGGGGTAAGTTGGGTAAATCACATCAGACAGGGGAGGAGTAGGAAGTGTTTGTTAATTGACGACTGTCAGGGGTTTTTTTCTTTTTCTTTTTTTTTTTTTTTTTGGGGGGGGGGGGGGGGTTTTT
>QLSR01000227.1:170451-188043 GCA_031780015.1 Citrullus colocynthis
GGGGGGGGGGTTATTTTAGCTTTCGTTGAGCAAGGTAGTGAATATTCTGTATTTTTGCCAATACAATTGTAGTTCTTGTGGAAGAGATTGCCAACCCTCTTGAATTGGCTGGCTGGGTGGTTCTTGTTATTTTTCCCTTGTAATCCTGCTTTCAGAAGCTAGTAATACAATACAATGTAGTAAGGAGGTAACCTTACAAATTCTTTCTACCGAATTAAGAAGCAAATTTGAACACATAGGCATTTTCTCTGCCCTCTTTGGTTGATTGTATGTCAAATCCACAGTCTTTATTGTTTATGGTGCACATTGTCTTGAAAAATTTAATCTGTGCATGGATGTGGTCCAAAAAGAGCAATATTAGTTAAATGATAAAAAAAAAATTGTCAAATAGGGTGGCTAATGGCTATATCCTTGAAGTTGTGATGGTTTCCCTCGAGCAAAAGAAAGACTTTGATGAAGCAATTCCAAAGGACTTACTTTTCCTTGCTAAAAGGGTGTCCACCGAGGATCCCTTGAAGTAAAGTAATTAGCTTCCCCATTAGAGCTAGGTGCCAATCAAATGCCAATAGGATATGATTTCAAAATAAAGCAGCATAAGGACAAGTAATGAAGAAATGCAGCAAGAATTCATTGTCCTTTTGACAAAGTACACCAGTTTGGTGAGGAAGCAATTTAGGGTCTTTTCTTTTAACCCCTTCACAAACGAGAGTGTATTGCTGTCTGTTAGCGTGATGTTGAGGATGTGATTCTTTGAGTAAGGGATTTTGATGTGAAGGGTCCATTTTTAATCCAATGGCCATCTCCAACCTTTTTTCCCCCTTTTGATTGAAAACATGATGATGACTTGAATGCAACACCACATTCACCATTTTAATTTTTTTTTTTTGCAGAACGAACATTTTCAGCTCCCAAAAAGTGGATGAAGGGAAAGGGGCGTGTAACCATGCAGTTCGGGTGCTGTTACAATTATGCACCTGTGAGTCTATCTGTAGTTGGTGTGGTTCTTTTGAATTGCATTTAATTTTTCATTTTTGAGGATCAACCAGTTGTGATGCTTGGCTAGTATCCTTAATTAGAGTATCATTTTTAATGAAGGGTAAATCATTCTAATGACAGGATAAAAATGGCAATCCTCCTGGAATTCTTCGAAGTGAAATTGTGGATCCAATACCTTCTCTCTTTAAGGTGATCATTAGAAGGTTGGTGAGGTGGCATGTACTTCCTCCAACATGTGTTCCTGATAGTTGCATTGTGAACATCTATGATGAAGGGGACTGTATTCCTCCTCATATTGACAACCACGATTTTGTTCGACCTTTTTGCACTGTGTCATTTCTCAGTGAATGCAATATTGTTTTTGGAACAAACCTTTCTATTGTAGGACCAGGTGAATTTTCTGGGCCAATTGCAATCCCTCTGCCTGTGGGGTACGTATAACATGCAGTCTGCTATGTTTACTTTCATGGTTAATTACCCGTATCCATCTGCAGGTCGTCAATTGCATTATTTTCAATCTTACTGTTATTCATGTTCTCGCAGGTCAGCTCTTGTGTTAAATGGAAATGGAGCTGATGTTGCTAAGCATTGTGTACCTGCAGTCCCTACAAAGAGGTATAATTCAGGAAGGTCTTTTGTTTATGATTCTATTTAGCCACGATCTTTACTTGCTAGTTATCCAAGCTAACTTGCCTCTTTTCTGGTCTATTTTAGGATATCGATTACATTTAGAAGAATAGATGAGCCCAAAAGGCCAATTGAGTATGCTCCAGAACCTGATTTGCAGGGACTCCAACCATTGCCCTATGAAGCAAGTGAAAATGATGTACCAACTTCTCCTGTATCATTAGAAAGGGAAATAAGGAGGCAACCATTTAGGAGGGGTAGCCATATGACAACCAGGGGATCTGGAAACAGAAGCGACACGCGATTTGATCAACGCAATCCAGGTAGAAATCGACATAATTCAGCAGATAGGAGGAGCAGAGAGTAAATCTAGACAGCTGAAGAGTAGCATCATTTAACAATCCTGTTTCATCATTTTTCCGCATCAGACAGTTGGGTGTTAACAGTAATACATAAAGAGCTACAAGGCGACTGGTTTGCAAATTCTGTATCATGTTGGCATATTAGATATTATTTGTTTGTGTACCGAGAATTTTCCAAGCGTATATTAGCACGATTAGATGCTATCATATTTGCCATATAGTCCTTTATTATATTGTTACTTTGTTACCTATACGATGTAAAAAGTTCGAGTTTCTGTCCTTGTGAGTGTCGGACGGGTCCAGAACACAACTGTGAGAGCAGAATTCTCAAATGGATCTATGGCATACCTTGGGGAATGAGAAATAAAAGCATAAATGTATTTGTTCTACAGCACACAGCATCAAAGTCGGAGGCCATGCTGCCGATCAACCGGTTTCAAGCCGTCTTGTATAAGAGTATTTCGTCAGCATTTTACTCAATGAGATTTTGTGTTCATATTGATTATTTATTGATTGTATGCGCCCTGTGACTGGCTGATTAAAAAGTGTTGAGTATATTTTCTTTTGTTTGCGTTGGGGTGAAATATGTAGAGGATTGTTTACCCTATATGAAGTCAGAATTTTAGCCTATTTTTAATTCTTCTCCAACTGTGATGAATTTGAATCGTTAAAACTTGTAGGAGTGAGAATATCTTGAAGGGATTTTAGCTCTGCAAAATGAACTGGAGATGGTTATGGCAGCAGAGGATTCTCTGTTGCTTCAGATAAATGTATATTAAAAGCCACTTCCTCAATTGTAAAATACTTCAGATGGGACCATGAAATTCAACATCCAAAAAAAGCTACTCTGCATGGAAGCTTAGAAATGGGCCAGTATCATTAACAAGCCACTGGACTCTTCTTTCCCAGTAAATCTCAAGATTGGAAGTTGAATATCATCCTTTGTATGTTATATTATCATACGTTCTTGATAGGATTGATGTAATATTGGAATCAACATACCAAAAACAATAGGAAATGCTTAATGATTCACAATTTGGTTGATTAGTTCATGCTCCTAAAAGATATAGATAATATAATATAGGACTTGAATTTGTTTTTAATGAAGGAACTGAAAAACTTCAGATTTTTAATGCTTCTGTCTCTTTCCTTTCTCAGTGTTAATTAATTGAAGTGCATAAAAGAAAGAAAGAGAAGAAAAGGGTCCACTCTAGAAGAGCAGGGCAGTGGGAAGTTAGCATATTTAAGCTAAAAAGAGATGAGAAAAGTTGAGAAGGCAAAAAACACAATACGTAATAAGAGGGAAGGTCAGTACTGTAAGTACCAATATTATTCCATCTACGTTTGCCTTTTCTTTTTCTTCTGTTCTTTGGTTGCTTTCTAGAAGTAGTTTGTAATTATGAATTCCAATTTTTAGTCATTGTCCACAAACTGAACTCAATATCAAAATCTTTTTTTTCAAAAGCCCAAAAACTTGTGGCTAGGGTTTTCTTTATGTGGTTACAAGTCTCTGTCCTTAGGAGTGAAGGGCAAAAATAATTATAATACAATTTTTTTTTATTAAAAAAATAATAATAATAACAATAATAATAATAAAAGGAGAGAGAAATAGGCGTCTAGAGAGATATGGAATGATATTGTGATGTATGTTGAGTGATATGGGTGAGAAAATAAGAGAGAAGAGATTTATGATTACCCGGAAGAAAAGGGAGAGTGTACCAAAACCCTAGGGCTGCCTCTACACACAACAAAAGGGACTCCCCCATGAGGTAAGCTGCTCAGGATTTTCTTTTTTTTTTTTTCTTTCTTTTTTTAAATAATAAAATTAAAAATTTCAGGGTTAAAAATATTTTTGGCCCGTGAAATTTCATAAAAGCAACAACTAGTTGGTAATGATTTAGTTCCTAGACCTTCAAATTTGTATCAATTTTTCTAACTAAAAAGTGGTATTAATTTAGTGCCTAACTTTTAGCAAGTAACGATTTAGTCTATGTACCTTACGATGCATAAAGATTTAGTCTTTATCATGAAAAATATTAGAATAATTTTATAAAATTTCTTATGCATATAAATTGATCAATTGATCAGAAATCAAATTTAGTAATTATGAACTATAAAGATTGAGTCGTTGTTCAAAAAAAATGGGCACTTAAATTTGATGAAATTTTTTACAATAAGAACTAAATGGTTACAAATTATAAAATACAAGTACTAAATCGTTAATTGTTAAAAAATTTAGGGACTAAATTTTTTTTCAAAAAACTAATTAAAAAATTATATATGTATTTTAAAAATTTATAGAGATAGAGAGAGAAAAGTGATAGTATTTTTCACTGACAAAACCAAGTCTAAAAAGTTGATCAACTTTGAAACAAGACTGCGACACATTTGGCCAATAAAACAAAAAACACCCACACACTGCGATATCTCTCTCTTTCTCTCTCTCAAAAGTCCTTTTATTAGTTTTTTTTTTATTATTATTATTATTATTATTTTAAATTTTCTCTTGAATTGATCTGTTTTTATATTATTATAATTAGGGCTGTAAACCCCATAGAAATGCATGATAAGGAATGCCATATCTCATGATGGCTGTGTCAAAATCAAACAAATTATGTAATCTGTAAAAGGTGGATTTGTGTGAGAGACAGACAAAGTTGGAATTGGAGAAAGGAATGAGACAGTTAACAGCATGAATTCAAGGAGAAGCTCTTTCTCTGTGTGTGTGTGTGTTGTGTTGTGCTTTCACATTTACCTAGAAACAACCAAAAACCAACAAGTAACAACAAAACAACAATATCTTCATATTTCAATACAAGAAAATTTTTATTTTTATTTTATAAAAAAAAAAAAATTTTTTAAATTTTAAAAATAATAAATAAAAAAAAGAAAAAAAAAAAAGAAATTAAGTTTTAAAAATAAAACATAAAAAAAAAAAAATTTTTTAAATTTTAAAAATAATAAATAAAAAAAAGAAAAAAAAAAAAGAAATTAAGTTTTAAAAATAAAACATAAAAAAAAAAAAATTTTTTAAATTTTAAAAATAATAAATAAAAAAAAGAAAAAAAAAAAAGAAATTAAGTTTTAAAAATAAAACATAAAAAAAAAAAAATTTTTTAAATTTTAAAAATAATAAATAAAAAAAAGAAAAAAAAAAAAGAAATTAAGTTTTAAAAATAAAACATAAAAAAAAAAAAATTTTTTAAATTTTAAAAATAATAAATAAAAAAAAGAAAAAAAAAAAAGAAATTAAGTTTTAAAAATAAAACATAAAAAAAAAAAAATTTTTTAAATTTTAAAAATAATAAATAAAAAAAAGAAAAAAAAAAAAGAAATTAAGTTTTAAAAATAAAACATAAAAAAAAAAAAATTTTTTAAATTTTAAAAATAATAAATAAAAAAAAGAAAAAAAAAAAAGAAATTAAGTTTTAAAAATAAAACATAAAAAAAAAAAAATTTTTTAAATTTTAAAAATAATAAATAAAAAAAAGAAAAAAAAAAAAGAAATTAAGTTTTAAAAATAAAACATAAAAAAAAAAAAATTTTTTAAATTTTAAAAATAATAAATAAAAAAAAGAAAAAAAAAAAAGAAATTAAGTTTTAAAAATAAAACATAAAAAAAAAAAAATTAAAAAAACCCAAAAAATTGAAAAAAAAAAAAAAAAATTATTTAGTATGATTATCTTGTAGTATTTGCTAAGTGTAAATTTTAAATTTGTATCAGTTACAAATTTAAAATTGTTTTGCAATTTCTCACTTATGTCTAACAGTAAAATTAACTTGTCCATCCCTTTTTTCAAATTAATACAAACACATGGAGAAAGTGTTACTTTAGGGCATACTTGATTTTTTTTTTTCAAAAAAAAAGGGTTACCTTCATGCTGTTATTTTTCAATAAAAGCACAAATGAGTTTGGAGAATTTGAGTCCAGATGAAAATTCTAAACCAATCAAGTTTAGTCATAAATTTCAAATGATTTTCGGCTGTGTACAAATTTAAGTATCATAGTGTATTCAGTTCGGTACTACGCTAGTACGAGTACCCTTGCAAGTTGTTTGAACCAATAACTTCTCAAGAAGTTTCAAATTTTGTGTAATTTTTGAAATTGATAAAATTCTTTTGAAAATTGACATTAGTGCTAAATTTTTGTTTAAAATGTATGAATTTTGACAAAGTTTTTTTAATAGTTAATTTGTGCAATTGAGGTCACTATTTTAGTAAATGATGCGGAGACTTCGTGCATAACCTTATTTTGTTAAAATTAATGAGTTGATAAGATTTTTATTAGTAGACGAATAAGTAAAAATTGAATACAGGGTGAAAATCGCATTGCTTATTTAAGTTTAGGTTTGAATTTGATGAAATTGGAAATTTACAATCGAAGATTATATAATTGAACAAGTTTATGGTTAAAGTTGGTTTTTTTCTATATATTTTTATCCAGTGATATAAACACTACTTCAAAATCATATTTAAGAATGTTTTAAAAAATAGAAAAATTTTTAAAAATAATTAAAATATAGCAAAATTTTACTTTCTATCTGTGATAGACCGCGATAAACCTATATAAACATCTATCACTTTACCAAATAGACACGGATAGATATCTATATGTGTCTATCGCAGTCTATTACAAATAGAAAATAAATTTGCAATAATTTGATATTTTTTCTATTTATAATAATTTTTCTTATACATGTAATTATAAATAAATTATTATTTGAAATATGTATGGGCCATGAAAATTAAGTAGATAATTCCAACTACCCTAAATTTTATACTTAATTGTGAAAGTTGTTCAAATAACATAACATATAATATAATATAATATAATATAATATAATATAATATGCATTAGACATGATAGATTTACTGCGATTGTAAACCATTTACACCTATTATGCTTTAAAAAAAAAATTAAAAGAAAATTCCTCACCTCCCCCTCAACAATAAATGGCTTCATTTTATAAAGAAATCGTTCTCTCCATTTGAAACTTCTCATTGTCTTATTCTTCAGTTCCACATATTATCAATTAGCAAATAGTTTGCAGTATATTTAATTGGTATATGCCTTCATGTCATTTCCCTTTTCGTATGTTTCTCGCATACGTCTTACAGAAAAAAAAAAAAAAAAAAAAAAAAAAAAAACTGTGTACATTTGTAAATATATATATATATATATATAATTATTTAAAATAAATAGGCACACATCTACTCATTAAATCAAAGTATGTTCCGATTTCTATTTCATAATTGTTAATAAATAAAACAATAACCTTGATAATGAATAACAACAGTAACCATATACAATACCATCAAAACAAAACACTCCCTGAAAACATTAAACAAAAAAAAAATTAATAATAAATAAATAAATAAAAGAAAAAAATCAAAACTTTGAAAACATGCATTAATTAAGAACAAATTAGAAAATGAATACAAGAAGGTAGTTGTAAATATAAGATGTTGGAAGGCAGAAAAAAACCCTAGTTAGGGGTACATATGGGTCAGGGGGGGACTGTCTAACAAAGTTCACAAAAACATCTTCTTGGGAGTTGGGAATATATATAATATAATATAATATAACATATATATCCCCTAATTCCACAGTTAAATCATTGGGTTGGAGTTGATAGGTTGGGGAATATATGTATAATTGAGAGAGAGAGAATTAGAAATAGTTAGGAGATTGTGGTAAATAATAATTGATCAGTTTTTTTTTTTTAAAAAAAAAAAAAAGGGAAAAAAAGAATTGGTGTTTTGTCCAGAGAAATGAAATGAGAGAGGATTGAATTTGATAGGACGTTTGTGAGTGAACGTTTATGTATAATTATGGGTTTTTGGCAAAAAATGGAGGATGAAAACAAATTGGAAGAGGTGACTGAACAAAAAGGGATCAATAGATTCTACAAGAGAAACTGGATCTTAGTATGATCTTTTCTTATATCCATTTTTATCAACTTGTGACAAATTTACAGTACAATTCTTCTCACCTCCCACGCAAAAAATATATATATATATATATATTATCTATTATTCTCTTATTTAATAATTTATTCTCATTTCTCATCTGGTGTGCTGGGAACTGCAAAAATACACACACACTTGTATTTGTATCGGACACCTAATAAGACATAACACTAACACAATCTTCTGTCTCTCATGAAGTTTGGATTTATATGAAAAGTTTTGGATCTATCTCGAGTCCATGGCTTACCATTTGTAATATTTATACATAATAATAATAAAAAAGAGTAGTAATATATATTCTTTTCTTGCATGAAAATTAAACTATTTGTATTGTTTAACAAATTTTGATAAAAACTAATTTTAAATGACTAAATTTAAGACTTATTAAAAATACAAGGACTAAATTTAAACAACATTTTTAATGATAGAGTACTCAGTAAACCTACTCAGATATCTAGATTGACACAACCTTTATTACCTTCTATTATTCTCCAAATTCAAAAGTGATACATTAATTTAAAAGAAAAATACAAAGAAAAAGCTAGAGAAGAGCTAAAGTCCATAAGTATTTACCAGCAAAGCAATGAGAGGCTAAAAGAAAACATTCTAATTAAGCGAAATAATAGATGTATCATAATTTTAAAAGAAAAAAAAAAGGAGATTCCATGCCCATAAAGCAACCAATTAAATAGTATCCTACCATGTATCATATATCTAAATTTTTTTTAACAAATAATCATATATCAAATTTTTATTATATAAATAATAATCATGATATATGATTAATTATTTTGTATTGATATATGATTTAATTAAATTTTTATTAGTTTTTAATTTTTATAACATAACTTGTTAGCCTTGAAAATATGCTCATTAGATATACTTATATGTGTCTTATTCTTTGCAGTCTGCATTATATTTGAATTGGGTAAAGAATAAATTATTTGCTTAAAGTATAATCATCATTAAATTATGACTAAGATTTTGAAATTTTCAGGATTTTTTTCGTTTTAAAAGAATACTGAAGGTAGAGAGATCAGTAGGATGTTTAATATCTTGATTTTTATTTTATTTTTTTTTTAATTTCCAGGATATGGCAAATGAAATTTTAATCTTGAGTCAATTTACAAGTGTTTACAATCGAAGGTTAGGAAATTTGTATTTTCTTTGTTTCCAGCTAATTGATAGTTATATATATATATGTATGTATATATATATTTTTAACGTAGAGTAGTCGGTCTTTAATGATATTAAATATCATTTTTGGATTCCTAAAAGTTTGATAGCGTTATGTAAAATTCATATAATTATAAATAAATTTAGGAAATATAGGATAGTTGTGCCACTGACTTTTAGGGCCAGGCGATGCTTTTAATTAATTAGTTTCAAAGATATGCCGTCCTAATGTTGAACTAGACTCCGCCAAGATCTACAAAAACATATCGTATATTAAATAATTACCATCTTCGAATGTTTTAATAGCTTTACAATTTAATCAAATATTTTTTTAAGGGTTTGTTCCTAGCTACCCACCACTCATTGACAATAATATATATGTATTTTTATACGAATCATTGACAATAATATTAGTTCTTTATAATGGCAGACTAGCCTATATATGGATCGATCTCCCACGTTGCTTGTTGAATTGAGGGAAAAAAATATAATATTTTTTAAAAATTCATATTTGACCTACTTGATGTTTATATATATATATAGATCTATTGCATTCAAATTTGAAATACGATTTTAATTACACACAAATCAATTGTATATCAAATAATTATATTAGTTTTTTAAAATGTTGAATACATGTCAGATCATATTTAGACCCAAGATTATAAGCTTTTTAGACATATTTTTCAAAAGGAAAAAAAGGCACCTTGTCATATGAGAGAATCATGTCGAGATTACATTGAAAGCATTTCTTGCATCGCGATTTTGGTCAACACAATGTATCCGCTTCTGTGAAAGGAATACCTTCCTCTCCCAGCTCGAATTGGCTCTTTTTGCGAAAAATATTGCTCGGTTAATTGATGAGTATGTTATGGATGAGTCAACCTAATTGAAATGTCGGTGGATTCACTAATCTTTAAACTATGCATAATTGCATTTGCAAGGATATTTAGATCAAAACGAATAATTGCGTTTGCAGGGATAGGAGTCTCAACCACTTTCAACTTTCGGCCAAAAGTGTCTCTCGAACCTTTGACTTCGAAATTGATAGTATTATACTAGTTAAACTATGCTATTTTTTGTACTTCATTTGACAATTATTAACATTGTTTCAAGACATCTTAGAGACTGAAAACATAAAGTTGAGAATTTAGACACTTACATTTGTTCGAGAATTAATTAGATACAAACTCTTATCTCGTTGAAATATTCAAGTGTATCTTCTGACCCTGCGATATTTTTCTTGTTAAAAGAACAAGGAAAAAAAAAAAAAATGGAACTACATTTATAATTTTTGAACATTTTTGTTTTTTGCTTTTTTTTTTTTTTTTTTTTTTTTTTTTTTTTTTTTTTTGTTAACAAAGTCATAGAGAAAGAGGGATTAAATTTTTCAAATTTTTTGCAAGTAAATATATATAATTTTCCTTGCATATTTTTGTCAGGCATTAAATTGTTCTGGGAATAACATATATTTCCCTGGAAGAGTTCAAGAACCCATTCTCGTTTCTTCATTTTCTTGTTTATAAGTTTTCTTTCTATGCCTAAAAAGATTCTTTCTAAATCTTATTAAATTAAATTGATTTCCACTTTCAATTTCATTTCAGTTTCCTATTTAATTTTAAAAAACAAAGCCAGTCCTATTAACTAATTATTTGTTTATTTTTCCTTTTGTTTAGGGTTTTTAATTAAAAACACTAATAAAATCTCAACGAAATCTAAAATAAGAAAGACATATACTTTTTATTCAACTATATATTTTTCAAAATTGGTTATATATATTTGAAACTCAAGTTCAGAAAGTAAATTATAAAATTATCATAAAATTTAAACAAAAACATTATCAAAACAGACTTAAAAATGTCTTCATTTTGCTAGTTTACTACTGAAGAAGCGAAAAAGAAATATTAATATACAAACAATAACAATAAACTAAATTAATTATTACAATTTACCTGTTGGATTTGTGGTTTTATGTCAAAAATCCCAAATCAATTTCCAAGACATCTAATCAAAACTGGTTTTCTGAGCTGATTAATCAAGGACAGGTTTTTTTTCTTTTTTTTTCTTTTCTTTTCTTTTTTACTGATTAGAGAAGTTTTAAGACAGCCCCAACAAACCTCTCCAAGGAGTAGAAAAGGATTTGGAGCTCATTTTGGTTCTTATCTTTTTTAAGGTTATGTTATTCGAGCCAAATTTAGAACAACAAATTGCAGCCAAAACCCTCAAGTTTTATGCAAAATAAATGAACTTCAGCAAAATATATATATATATATATATATATATATATATATATATATATATATATATATATATATATATATATATATATAATATAGAAAAATTATTATATATATAAAAAATATCAAACTATTTATAAATATAGCAAAATTTCACTTTTTATCCGTGATAGACCGTGATAATCCTAATTAGACATCTATCCGTGTCTATCTAGGTTTATCACAGTTTATTATAGATAGAAAGTAAATTTTTGCTATATTTGTAATTATTTTCAATAATTTTTTTATTTTTGGAAACATCCCTATAATATATAAAAAGAATGATATTTTTTTTTCTTCAAATAATAACAATTAAGTCTATGGATTTTGGTTGAAATTGAAACCAACCAGCTTCCAAAGTATAAATGAAATGATCAGTTCTACAACATAAATGCTATAGAACCCATTTAGGGTTTTTAAAACCCTACATATCCAAATAGATATGAATGTTCCTTTACTGAGGAAAAGGCAAGCCGATTCATAACCTTTCATAAAGATTCATTTTTTTTAAAAGAAAATAAATAAATAAAATAAAAATATAAAAATAATATTTTTAACAGCTGGGTTTTCCCATATTTGTAAATGCAAGAGGAGGATTATAATTTTTTTTCTTTTTTGAAAAAAATACATTGTTGTCTTGATTTTGGATATAGTTTCTATTTGGTCTATAGATTTCAAAATGTAACACATTTTTTTAAAAAATGATACATTTGATCATGAGTCACTAGGTGCACACTCATTATCTCCCACATTTCTTCATTGATATGCAATAAATGTAGGGGTAGTAGAAATGGGGCTAGAGAGAAGCCCACAAAATATAACATATTTAGTCCTCAAATTTTGAGTTTGGTTTCAATTTAGTCCCTAGATTTAAAAATGTCACAATTTTTTTTTTTTTTCCTTTTAACAAGATACTAAAGGAAGTGAGATCAGTAAGGCCACCAGACATCTCAACTAAGTACTAAAAGTGTCACAATTTTACTCTTGAGATTTGAGTTTTGTTCAATTTTGTCCATAAACTTTTAACCTCGATTTTTCATTAAATATCCATTTTCAATCGTTAACATTAATGTAGGTTAATTAATTTAAAATAATTAAAAGAGTTATAATTAATTAAATTTTACTATTTTTCATTACTATTAAAATTAAATTTAAAACTCCACTTCATATAATTATTTTAAATTAATTAATAGGCATTACACTTTATAACTTAATTAATGTAAATTTAGAAATCATAGGAACCAAATTGAAATGAAACTCAAGATTTAAAGGACTAAATGTGTAGCATTTTGAAAGCTAATAAGCAAATAAAAACTATATTCAAAACTTAGACACCAATAAGAAGAAGTTTTTTCTGCAATATATTTGAGAAAAAAAAAGTTGAAAATAATAAATAAATAAATGGGTCAGCGTGATGGAGAGGTTGAATGGGTGTACTTTTTTGAAACAGAGTATCTTCTCCTTTCCGATACAAAGGAGGGTGGGGCGGGGGAAGGGGTTGGAGGGTAGCCTCCCTAAGTTTGTAAGTACAATAACCCCTTCAAATTACACGACGCCTCTCTTTGTAGCCTCACAGAACCATAAAATAGAAACCCTACACCCTTCTCTCTCTCTCTCTCTCTCTCTCTCTCAACAAAATTAAATAATATATATTAATAATGTGTAATTGGATGAAGAATATCAAAATCAACACAACAAGAATTAACAACGCTTCACCCATCAAACTCAACTGGAACCATCATCGGTATTATTATTTTAAGAATCTTCAACTTTACTATTTTCCCCCATTTTTTTTCTTTTTGCATGTGCACAAATATCCCTGGGGTGAAAAGATTTGGAATACAACGTAATAGAATGGAAGGGATTGATATTATATGTGGATGAATTTTAAATTCATAAACAATTAAAATTTATTACACCCTAAGTCACGTTTGATAACTATATGATTTTAATGTTTTTAAAAATTAAGTCTATAGACAATCGTTTCATCTGTTGTTTTTAATGTTTTGTTGTCTATATTTTAAAAGTATTTCATTTTGAAAAAAATAGTTTTCAAATACTTAGAAAATATGGGGATCACAAGTAAGAAATTGTGAGAAAACAAACTCAGATTTTCAAAACCCAAATAGTTACACAATAAGACCTTAATTGTTGCTTTTATAAAAGATCTTCACCCAAGAAAAAAAACTTTTGAAACCTAACAACACCACAAAATCAAATTTGATCATCAAATCTTTCACTATAAATTAAATCATTAAAAATTTGAGAGTAAAATGAGTAAGTTGTTACACCCAAACTAAATTATTACTTATGGTTGATAATACTAATAAAGTTTTTAACCCCAAAGAGAAAACAATAACTCTTGAAACCAACAATAAGAAGAAGAAATTTTAGCACACCCCATTCATTCATTCATTCAAAACCCCTGTGGTAAAATAATTTGTGTGGTTTTTTTTTTTTTTTAATTTGAAATGAAAAGAAAAAGAAAAACAAAAAAAGGGAAGTGATACCCACTCTTTCTAAGCCCTCTTTTGTCCCTTCCCTTTTTATGATCATCTTCTCTCTCTGTGTGTCATCTTCAGTCCTTCTCTCACAGATTTCTCTCTGATTTCACTCCATGTGCCACTCTTTCCTTCCCCCATTATAATCCCCCCTTTACCCCTTCCTTCTTTAATTTCATGCACACAACAACAACCCATTTCCCATAAAATAAAATAAAAATAAACAAAGCTCTTCCTTTATCTTTTCTTTGGATACTGACATTATTATTATTTGTTGTTAATGGATCATCCCAAACAGCAACAGCAACAGCAGCAAGGAAATGATCAAGAAGGAAGCAATGGGAAAGGGTTCTTGTGCAGGCAAAGTAGTACAAGGTGGACTCCAACAACTGACCAAATTAGAATATTGAAAGAGCTTTATTATAACAATGGTGTTAGGTCCCCAAGCGCTGATCAAATTCAGAGGATCTCTGCTAGGCTTAGACAGTACGGTAAAATTGAAGGCAAGAACGTTTTTTATTGGTTTCAGAACCATAAGGCTCGTGAAAGACAGAAAAAAAGATTCACTACTACTGCTACTTCTACTGCTTCTTCACCCACTACTGATCATCATCTTCATCATCATCATCATCAACAACAACAACAAATTTCTTCAACTATAAACAACAATAATAAGAATTGGAAGCCTGAAGATTGTTCCTCTTCCTCTCCATTGTTCCACAACAAATACCCACCAAATATCTCTCCTGGTTAATTTCATTGTCTCTTCTTATTTTATTATTAATTTATTGTTTTGTAATGTCAAGATTTTTATTTTGTGTTCGTTTTGTGCTTGGTTGCAGCAGCTCCATCTTCTTCGGTTATGGTTGCCGTGGGGCATATGGGAAATTACGGATATGGGTCTGCCACTTTTGAGAACAGTTTCAGAGTATGTTCTTTTCTTTTACCCAACTTTTATTTACTAACCAACAAAATTTTTCATGTATGATTCATTGCACATTTTCTATTCTATAGCCTCTACAAACGTTTTCTAGTTTTTTTTTTTTTTTTTCTTCCCTGTATTGAGAAGTCAAGAAATGAAAATTTTAATTTTATCATAAGAGAGCAGTGACAATCACTGAAAGAAAATTTAGAAAAGTCGAAGATTTTGACCCATTTAACTACTGTCTGTACTTATTTATATCATGATAGACACATATAATAGTCTATCACGATTTATAGCGGTATGCAGATAAATTGTGATATTTTCTATTATTTATAAATATTTTCAACAATTTTGTCATTTAAAATAAATTTTCAACTTATAGCTTTATTGAAGAAACACTAAAATTTTAGTTAGTCAAAATTTTAAAAGAAAAACCGCTTTTTTTAGTTTTCAAAACTAAAATGATAGTTAAAAATTGATAAAATCTTAATTTTCAAAATTCAGATAGTTATCTTCTTTTTTTTTTATTTAATTAAAAAGATACTTCATTGATCCAAAAAGAATGATTTACAGAAAGAAGCTAGAGACAAGCTCTCCAATTTAAGGCTAAAGAGAAAGTATCATCGTTACAAAAGAAAGCAAATTTGTCGTACTAATAGTAATGTCCTCCAAAAGAATAAGGGAAGTCTTGGATTTGTCTTTGGAAAGACTGTTATTTTTTTATAAAACAAATGATTAGCCAACAGAACTTTAGTTTTTTTAATAATAGAAATGGGAGATCAAACTTTCTACACTATGAAATTCTAGTATCGAACACTGATTTGGAATGATTTTTTAATATGTGGATGATTAGTAGTAGTTTTAAATAACATTTACTCCAAGTTAAATGGAAGAAAATTATGTTCAAAATTTTAATTTATATAAAGGGTTAGGAAGGTAAATCTCTTTTTGTGGATTGCTCAACTAGTTAATGCATTTTTGCTCGACCCAAATGTGATCTAACTTTTTTACTCCATTTATTGAACTAAAAATAACTAAAATCTTGTCTCTCTCTATGAAAGTTTCTGACTCTGCTACGGCATTCCTTCCCGTCTTTCAGGAATGTTCCATATCGTCGGGAGGAAGTAGCAGCGTAGTCGGGTATCGGAGCCACAACATGGGATCATGGATCGGCGTCGATCCGTATTCTTCTCCTGCGGCCGGAGCCAATGTCTTTGAAAAGACAAAATATGTTGAAGAATCCATAGAAGACGAGGACCAAGAGATCGAAACTCTCCCCCTCTTCCCCATCCACGGTGACCGCAATCTCGGGGGGTTCTGCAGCATGAAGCCGGAATATTCCGACAGCTACTACACTACCACTTGGTACGGCCGCTCTGACGACGGCGCCGCCGGTTCTCGGGCTTCGCTCGAACTCAGCCTCAACTCTTACGCCGCCATCTCTCCGGATGATGGAATGTGATGAAACCCACAAAGTACTTCTAAATTAATTATGAAGTTAATTATCCAATATGGGTTTGCTTTAAAATAGTAACTTCTAATTAATTAGGTACTGAAACTGATATTATCAATATCTTTGTTTCTTAATTTTATGATCCCAATTTGAAACCCGATGTTCGTATGTTCCCGATGTTCTTATTTAGTAAAATGGGACCCAATTTCTGTTTCCCTCGTGCTTTTAAGATGAAACATAATTAATTTGAAAACTTCTATCAAGATGGGTATAATTCAACTAAATGTGGGTGCATTGATAAACTATAGATGTCATCATAACTTCACATTTAAGCACGGGAACGAAAGTCGAATAGTACTAAAGTTGGGGTGATCACTTTAGAAGTTTAGCATTGCACCCTTTAACTATTTTTTCTAATCAATCTCCCATCTCGAGTATATTGTTGAACTAACAAAAAGAAAAATATTTAATTTAGCCCTTGGTCATAAATTACTATTATGAAGAGTAATTGTTACCCATTCAACTTGTGCTAGAGGTTGGGGTTAACTCGAATTTACACAAAATATATATATATTTATAACTATTCAATAAGACGCATATTGTTTTTTCGAAGATTGAAGGATATATTTCCTTTTTAAAAGATGGAAGGACTTATCTTTCCCTCTAAATTGAAAACATATCCATATATTATGAATCATTTAAACTTTGGAATGTAGACGAACCACATATATAGTTTACTCTAATTAAACTTTTGAAAACTTTTTTTTTTTAACAATATAAATAATAGTTAGGTCATGTATCATAACATCTCAATTAGGTTGACAACACCCTCATCATATTTTGAAATCAAAAGTGATCTAGAGGTGCACCTATGCTTTTGAAACTTTTTTAAAACTAAGAGTCATCATTTCCATAAGCATATTTTAACCTATGGTTTTAAATTCTAAAGCTTAATTGGGTAATAATCTTAAGTTTTTATTTTCTATTTTTCGAATTGTTGTCGGATTTGAAAAATTAAACATGTTAATGTTTAATTTTTAAAAGAAAAATTGATGATATTTTGAAGAAAATTTGTATTTTAGTTTTATAACATAAATATTATTTTCATTTAATATAAATGACTAAATAAATCAAATATAAACTATCATGTTAGGGGTATGTTTGAAATTTTAAAACTACACAGAGGACAAATAAGTCTAAAAATAATTACTAATCATCTCAAATTTTTATATAATAAAGCTAAAGATAAATTATTATATGCTTGATTAATCAATTATTTAAAAAGAAAAAAAAAAAAAAAAAAAAA
>QLSR01000227.1:188438-226141 GCA_031780015.1 Citrullus colocynthis
AAAAAAAAAAAAAAAAAAAAAAAAAAACATGAATGACATGTTAAAATTATCAATTAAAGAGGTTATTAACCACTTGTCCAAACTTGACTCACCAACATGTATCTTTTAATATAGTAAACATAAAACCCTTACTTTAAGAAAATTATACCTTTTTACTTCTAGAGTTTTTCTAACAAAATTGGTTGATGTTCTTCTGGGATTAATATTTACGCATATTTTGTTTGTACTTTATTTCCAATAACTTTTTAGAACCCACACCAACCTTTTTTGTGACGATTAGTTTAAAAAAATAATAATAAATAGTTAAATTCCCATGGTTGGCCCTTGATCGTGTAGTGTATGTCATATTTGGTCTATACACTTTAAATTGTTTCCAGCAATAATTATATATGTATGAACTTTCAATACTTTGTCTAATAGATAATTATATTTTTTTAAAATAAATTTGGATCATTTTTCAATTTGTGCATGCCATCATTGTGTAGGCGCTATGCTAATCTTCTCTAGGGACAATAGACGACCAAATTTAACTTTAAAAAGTGTCTAACAAAATTTCTAGACTCTCAATTTTGTGTCAAATAAGTCATAAAACTTTAAAAGGTGCTTAATTGCTTATTTATATATTTTTTGCATATACGTACTCTTGTATCCAAGAGAGCATTGAATTTTCAATTTCGTGTCTAATAGATTTTGTAAATGTTCATCATTTAAACAATCAAACTCATTATACACAAAATTGAAAGTTTATACTACTGTACTATCATACACATATGCAATTAATTTTATACAATAGACAAGGTTTTTTTAAACAAGATATTATAGGAAAGTGAGTCAGAAAGTGCACCAAAACATCTCAATTAGATTAATACATATTTAGTACATTTATTTATATATATATATATATATATATATATATATATATATATATATATATAGCAAATGGAGAAAAAAAAACTTGAAGTATGGTGGTAATTATAAATACACCTTCAAACTTTCAATTATAAAAATTGAGTCCTCGAACTTATGTTAAAATTAGACTCTTAAATGGCATTTTTACAATTATATAAGTTTGAGAACTCACTTTTTACTATTGAATATTTCGGCGTATAATTGCAAAGAGACCGTTTCCTATTTTATGGGGAAGCTATATCATCGTACTTTAAGGATAAATTTTGCGATTTGCTTTTTTTTTTTTTCCGCTGAGTAGCAGCAGTTGAGATAATGTAGGATATGATGGTTTGCCCAACTTGTTTAAAAGCACTTTTCAAAATATAAACTCATGAAGAGAGGAAAAGAAAATTTTAATCGAATTTCTTTTTTTAGGGTTTTTGGAGTGTTGTTGATTGAAGGAAGAGTGAGAGAGAAGCACTTTTGGTGTTGAAGGGAATGGCATTAAAGTTAAGAGGAGAAAGATGATTGAAAGAGTGAAAGAGCAAAATGTTATGGTATTGGTGGCTGACAACATGAGCAGATTTGTCTTTGTTTGATGGAATGGCCATTGCATCTCTCTCTTCATCTGCATGCTCATGTTTCCAGTTTCATTTGCTTTTCAATGTCCAGATTTTCATGGCCCCACCCCCTACCCCCTTCTATATTCTCAAAATATAACTAAATATATTAAACTTTGTCAATTATTTTATCTGATTTTTCCTTGCTCTATTTCTAGGGTAGATATTGTGTTTAATAGGTCTTTTTAAACTTCTTTGCATCAAACATTTATTATAATATAGCTAGGTTTATAGTAAAATAATATATAGCATGGTTGAGTCTGATTTTTAGTGCTCCTTATATTTTAATTTGATGGCTTAGTTTCTAAACTTTTTGATTCGTTTTTTATTGGGTAGATTTTTCAAATTTTCTATTTTCCATTATGTTATTTCTCTTAAAACTAGATTTAAATTAAATAAAGAAAAAAACAATTTCCGCGTGCGGTGTTCTCCCTCATCCATCTTAAAAGAATATATAGTTTTAGGCTAAATTACCCAAAAAAGAAAAAAAAAAAAAAAAAAAAAACCCTAAATTATGTCTTCTGTTTTAAAAAAAAAAAAAAAAATCTTAAAAAAGTTGCAATACTATAATTCTTAACATTTCATAAACATTTCAAGACTATCCTTAAAGCAAAAATATTCCTTTAAAATATTAGACGAAAATTATGACCTAAAATATTGTGTGTGAACGACCTAGATGAAAACTGAAACATGAAACCACCACACCATTTCACGTTATCGCACACCCATTTTAGGTGTCAATTTTGATCCAAAAATTAAAAGATTTATACTCTAATTGATGATTTTAAAACATTTATGAAAGGTTAAAGGTATCCTCCAAACTTTTGAAAGAATAATAATATTTTTTAAATAAATGTCAAAATTCCATCATTTTGCAGTTTATCTATTGTTTTGGTTTGATCATTTCAATAAATTAGCTTTTTTTTTTTTTTTTTCTGGAGGGGAAGAGAATAATGGGGTTAAGTTGTAGTAGTAGTACAGTTTGTGGAAAAGATTTTGCAATGATTTCAAATTGAATAAATGGAAGAGAGAGAAGTGAAAAAGAAAGTATGTATAGTTTCTATAGTGTGAAGAAGTAGAGTGTAAAGTGAAAAGTGTGTAGCGGTAGAAGAATAAAATGATGAGAGATGGAGAATGTCTATGCAGCCATTTTCATAGAGAGTATATATTTTGAAGTTTGAACCACTACTACTTCGTAAATTGCGCTTAATTATTTCACTATTTCTATCACTAATCACTCTTTCCCCCTCCTGCCATTTCTTTTCCTTTCCCAACACTCTCCAAATTCATCCTCTGCTTTCTTTATTTAAAAAAAAATTAACAATTTCAAGAACTAGTACACTTTTTCTATTTTTATTATTAATTTTGTTGCCAAATTGATTTTGTTTAGTCTAATTAAATAAATAGTGCAAGAAAAATTAAGTGTTGAGCATGTTACAGGAGTTGTCGGATTGGAAACCAAGAAAAATTTGTTAGGCAATGAATCAACTAGGCAAATAACAATTCCATGGTTAGGTAATGAATCAATTAAGCTGCCTGTACCTTTTTTCCATTATTATTATTATTATTATTTCAAAAAGTTATATACAGAAATTTAGAAAGACTCGGGCCTTTGTCCGTGAAATAGGTAATTGATGTGATATTCATTGAGCTATGTTTAGATTACTATATAAAAAAGAATTTTAAATAGATGTTAGTTAACATATGATAAGAGCATAAGTTAATTAATTCACTAATCAATTAATGGGTGTTAACTAGAACAAATATGACATCTTATAATAACTATATTAATCAAACAACTTTTGAAATAGTAATTAGTGTCCTAATCCACTGTTCATAGTGGAAATAAAAACTCACATTCACAAAAGCAGTAAAACAAACACGAAAGTCCATTCACGATAATGAAGACACCCAGAATGTAGAATTATGGAAAAGAAACTGCTGAACTCCTTTTTGTGTAGAATTATGGAAAAGAAACTGCTAGACTCCTTTTTTCAAAGTGCATGCAGTGTGTTTTCAATAGTGAAAAACATATGAGAAATTAAAAGCAATCAGAAAATGATACGGAACTTTTATTGGCAATTTATTATTGGGGTCTCCATCCCACGATGCTTGTAAAATGAGGCATTGATAATAAGGTCTCAATCAAAAAGATTTTGGGCGGGGATGCGTTTCTCTGTTTGGTTTGACAAATTGTCATACGTTATGGCTTCGGAATGACTCTAATGTCTTTTGGGGAGGTCTGAGTGTCAATACCAGAGAGAAGAGGGAGGAAAAAAGAAAAAGTGAAGACAAACCTTCTATTCATGGTTGATAGGTACAGTAAAAATTTAGTTGTGGATCGAAGAAGATCTTTAAAGCTTTTTGAGGCTTCAAGTACGTAATGTCCTTTACCAGTAACATGGCCCAAATGACATGAACCCACGCATGCATGCCCTTATTCTTATTTTCATTTGCAATTTAGACCCTTTCAAAATATCAAATTTCCCTTACCGTTGCCTGCTTCTTTTTATCACAACTGACACTCTCTGCAATCAGCACTCCATATTCCTCCATGCTCTCCACCTGTTGGTTACTCCAACCAGATATCAGAAAAGAAAACAGAAATCTTCATTAAGCAATTCATTCCTAATCAAGAAATGATCCGTGATGTTGAACTATTTACTATATGATGCTTGAGATGGTACTGAATTTTAATATAACATACAAAAGAAATGGAACCAATTTAGTAGGGAATATTCTGCAATGTTGAATAAGCAAAGAAATATGCATGCCATGTTATACGAGGAAAAGCAAAGAAGATAAGTGTTTAAGAACGATGTTAACTAAATTACTTAATCAAGAACATTTGAGTGCTTCAAATCAACATTGGGATTCTGAACATATTGATTCCATAATTATGTATAGGTTTAAGGACGGTCTTCCTTCCATGATTTACATTTTTGGGATTTCTTCTATTGCAGTAAGGTAGTTAGAAGTTCAAACATTTTTATCAGACAGCTTAAGCATCAATAACAATTATGGGAACCTTGTTCTGATGCAGAGATAACCAATGATACAATGCATAGCTGCTGCTCTCTTCCTATTGTACATCCTCACTGAGCCAATTGATTTTGGAAAGAGGATGGTATCTACAGGTTGACATTTCCCCCCATGACTTGATGTTAGAGATGTCATTTTCACCTTGTTAAACACGGACGCAAGTCAGAAGATTTCTATTTTCTGTCTACATAAGCTCCCAATTTAGACAAATCAGGTATCCAAAATGACAGTTCAGAAGATCCAGTTGCGAACATTAGACTTCCAGGAGCCCACTTTATGACAGGAGGCTCCATTTCAGTGCTCATCCAGCTTGCAACCTGGGTGTGACAGAAATACACAAATAATAAGGCATCGGGACTGTTAAGTATCGAATGCTCAAGCATACATTTTAAAGAAATCTAATCCTCAATTTATTACTGCCTGCCTGCTAGGGCTGGGGCCTTTGACCGCCAATTGATACGGTGCGAGCATGGCAGCAGACGTTCATTTCATGTACAATTATAATTCAAACCAAAACTAAATCATTCAACCTTCAACCTATTTATCTTAAGCCAAGATAAAATAGTGACAGAAGACAAGATTCTGGTCTGTGTTACAACAATTAGAATCCACTGTCATTTACTTGTTCTATGAAGTCATGCGATGTCATACTTGTTTGGACCACCATAACATAAAAATTGATTGATGTGAAATTATGGAAGGAACAGGGAAACTGAAGGTTAAATAAGAAGTGGGAACTTTCACTACCTCTTTTCCATTCCTTACACTCCAAGCATAAACACTGCCATCTCCTGAACCTGTTACATGTGCACATAAACACTCAAAAAAGTTAAGATCCCAAAGGAGTACCAAACCGCTCTTTCAATTCCCTTTATGCCCCTCCCTTCTTTCAATCTGACTAAGTTACTGTTGATCTTTTATTTTTACATATAATCAATAGACATGGATGAGATTTCAAGTACTACATAATATAGATGTGCGTATTCATAAGAGAACAGAAAAACAATCATGATAACATCTAAGGGCTATCTTTTTCTTTTATAAGAAACGACTTTATTGATCGAATGAAATTATCCAAAGATATACAAAAAGGGCCCATCTTTATAGAGAGTACAAAAGATGTTTCCAATTTACAACAAGGAAATTTGAACTATGGCTCTTGAGGGCCTGTGTATTTTTACACCAAAAGAAAGCATTGAAAAGAGATAAATCTACACCTATCTTTGGAACATTGAATAACTAACTCTACAAGTTTATATAATATTACATCTTGATATATCTTTGGACTTCGATCCAACAAACACAAGATTCATGGTTACCTGATATCACAAACATTCCCTCTGGACTAAAAGATGCCTCCAACGTCAAATTGCTTGAAATGGGTTTTACATTGTACGTAGATAACTATTCAACAGTGAGATTATTAGCATACTGAGGACAATATGGGCGTACAAGTTATAATGTAAAGGACCAAAACATTGGAAAAAAATAACTCACTAGTGTTCCTCTGAAAGAATCAAGAACATGGATATGCCCATCCGAAGTTGTCAATAACATGAGTCTCCCATCATTACTGAACTTTACAATATTTGCATCAGAAATATCTTCCCCAACAGAAAATATATCAAAAGGCCCCTATAACTTTCAAAAAATTTCACCATATAAGAAGCTTTAGGATAAGAATTACAGATGAAGAATAAACCTTAAAGTTGACCACGTGATTGTGCAAAATTATCAATCTTATTAAACCTTCTCATATTTGCGAGCATCAAACATCCTTATGTAACCTCCAAAGGCAATGGCAAAGACCACACCTTGCTCATCATATGCTGTAGCTGGCTTTCCTTGTACACGTAAAAGACCCTAACATACGGACATGCTCAAATTAAGTTAATGAAACTTTTACTCTCTTTATTCCCTTAGGAAATGGAAAAGGAAGGGGAGACATGATAGGTGTAACACGGAGCTTCTAATGTCTATTACATCACCTGGCACTTCTCTGCCCTTTGATCCCAAAGCAAAACAGTCCGATCAAGAGAGCCGGATATAAAGCATTCTTTGCGAGCGCATAAGCTGAGTGATACAACTCTGGAAAGGAAAGAGTAAAGTCGGTCATCTAATTCAAATATAACTCCTTAAAAATAGATTCAAAACACAAAGCCCTGGTAATAGTGACAGCAAGAAATACATACATACATACATATAGATATATATATATATAAAATAAGATACCTGTCATGATGACCTCTAAAGTACCGCAGGTACTTGTTGTCATTCAGGGAGAGAAGCCGCAAAGACTCTAAGGAAATAAAATTAATAAATAAAAATAGCAGAGTGAAATTGCGAACAAAAAAGAGATGTGTTCCGAGATTTAACATTACCATCCCATCCATTTTTTGAAGAATATATCACTGTTGTAGGATGAGAAGTAAAGCAAACCAGATCAACCCCGTACTTTTTGCTGTTAATTGTTTTCAAACATCTGGAACCAGAAACGCCCCAAAACAATAAGATGGTGGAAACTAGAGTAGAACACCAGCTAAGTAGTAAATTAGTAGGACACGAAGTTATTGAAAGCAATCTAGATTGAGGTGATTAAAGAGAGACATACGTTGCACTGGCAACATCATAAAGTCGGATGGATTCATCATCACTTGCAGTCACCAGATAGCTTGAAGTCCTATGAAAGTCCATTGAACTGATTCTACCATTCTGAGATAATTAATTGAAGGGGAACAAACGACATTAAAATTAAAACTAGGAGAGTAAGCTACAATCTGACATACACATCAAACTATACTTCTTAACATAACAATGCCCTCGTCAATTAGATGGACTGAACTCAATAATTTTTATAATTTGACAGGAAAAAAAAGTTGTTCCTTCCAATTTTACATCTATTTTTTCACTACCGGATTCAAAACGCTCAAGTACTCCCAATATTTTTAGGTGAAAGAGAGAGAGGGAGGTGAAGAAATGTCGGAGTATCGTGAGCTATTCCATTTTCTAAGCACTAAACGTTCGAAAGCATCAACGCATATCCATAACCACATTGAACGGCAGAATTAAGTGTTCAAGCGATTCAGTAATGAGAAGGAGAATAGAGTGGAAGTACATAGTCTCTGAAAGTCATGCCGACTTCCATGCTTTGAAGGATTTCTTCAGTTAGCTCCAGAGATACTTTCTCCTCCCTTTCGGATGGAGCCCCTGAATCAATTATGAATTAAAGTTAACAATGCAAGAGGACAAACTCGTTCAAGGATGAGCTAAAATCACTACACTAACCTCCCATTGATGAAAATTTAGCCTTCGGCTTCCAAATATGGTGAATTCTCGGCGAGATGAATTACGAACGATTTCATGCCCTAACAGTGAACGTCCTCAACCGCCTAAAATGGTAGCGGGAAAAACACCCGAGGAAGCCTACCATCTGCACGGGCTCTTCTACTGGGTCACTGGCGGCCCAACTTGCGACCCACGTTAGTGGTTGCTAACTACGGCTACACCCCCCACATTTTTTTTTTTTTCTATTTTTCCTATGTAATTGCCTAAGATGAAACCAATTTTAGGAATAATGTGATTAAGGGAAATTCCCTTGAGTATGACTTTTAGACTTAATAATTAAAAATTCTATTATTGATAGGTTTTATTAGCGACACAGTGATAAATTCAAAAAATTTAGATTAAATTTTTTAGATTATGTTTCTTTGAAAATCAAGTCATCTTAGTTCGACTCAATTTCGTATTGAGTTATACAAATAAAAGTTAAAGTGGATCAAAAATAGTGATGAAGGGTCGTCTTGGTTTCACCCCAACCAACTAATAAACATGTTGTTTATCTCTGGAGCATTGATTCAACCTTACACGAGGTAGATAGAGGACATCCTCCCTTATGGATCAACCATCCATCATTTTTTTTTTTTTTCACAATATATATGGTGGAGAGTCAAAATTTTGACATTTGATCGACAATACAAATTCTTTGCCACTTGAATTAGATTCATTTTAATTCATCAACCATAATTTTTTAAATGATATAATATGTGCTTCGATTTTTTTCCGTTAAAATAAAATTAGATTAATAAATTAATTATTGTATTCAGGATGATAGACAAGGGGAAAAAGCCCTTCTTGTTTTAAAAGAGAGATAACAAAATAAATTTTATAGTTATTGCCACAGTAGACAATATTATTTGATGCTAGTTTTATTTTGCCTAAAAAATGTGGTTAAACTACAAATTTAATGCTTGTAACTAATAGACCGTGAGCTTATTTTGTGTTAAAATAATTAATTAATTAATTGAAAAAAAAAAAACATCTTTGGCTTCCGAACTCCCAACATTCAGTTATCGTACTTTTAAAATTTTAATAATTTAATTTATAAAATTTAATTAAAAACAATTTAATTCCTATACTTTAAAATTTATAACAATTAAATCTCTCATTAAATTATCTTCAAAATTAAGTGTTGCTTTTTATTATGTAATGGCTGAGTTTTTGTAGTTTATAAAAAAAGTTATTTTTGAATAATTTATTAATTTATATGTATAAGAGATTTCATTGAATATTAACAATATTTTTTACAATAAAGATTATAGGAATTAAGTTTATGGAGTTGCTTTCACGAAAGTTTAGAATTCAAATATGTTTTTTACCTATAATTTATTTAATAAATTATGTATTTTGTTTGTATTTTTAGATTCGTGAATTTATAAACATGAACTGATAATTTAATTTTTCAAATCATGTAATGTCGATTAATAGGCTATAATATACCAAGAGTATGAAAACGATTAGTTTAGTATAGACGCTACAAAAATAAACTTTGCACACATACATTTAAATGAAAAACAGTATATAATTGCATTATGAAAACTATACCATGACAAAAATGAAAGACGAAAGAGCTACCAAAGTTTTTTTAAGAGTCCAATTTCTTTATACATAATTAGTTTCCAATTTCTTTATACATAATTAGTTTTTAAAACAATTTACAAAAACTAAAATCTCTGGAACTGTTTTTATTTTCCATCAAAAACTCATTTCATATATGGTTTTTAGATTAAAATATTATTTTGTTGTTTCACTTTAGTCTCGTACTTTCAAATTTAAAATTTTTAAATCTTGTACTTTTAATCATTTTAAATTTAGTTTTTATTATTGGTCTATGATTAACTTTTCCAAAATAAACTTAGTCTCTATTAACTTCCGCTTTGTAAATTTTGAAAGCATAATAGAACGAGTCTCCAAATACAAAGACGAAAATCATAGTTTAACCTTCCTTTTATTCCATAGGTACATTTAAATTGATTAATTAGTCAAAATCTGTATACATATGACAAAATCTAAATTAACTATCAAAATAAAAATTGCAATGCATGAGGTTTGAAATAAGGCCAGATGGAGGGGCACAACACACATATTAAGGTTGTGTTTGGCCCAAAAAAATTGAGAAATTTGAGGTGTGAGCTCTACTTCTTATTTAGTCTAAGGAGTTTGTGGGTCCCACTATTAAAAAAACAATTGTATGTTATAACTTTTGCATTGCTAATAGAGATTTCATAACTTTTTAAATTAATAATCAAACATCTTCGCTCTTTATTTCAAAGACCTCGATGTGATTGGATTGTGTAGCTTAGTTAACTTTAGTCATGCAGTTATGTATTATGGATCATAACAACATAACAAAATAAAATCACATATATAAAAATACAGTAATACTTATCTTTATGCATCTATTATTGTCACTCACACAACAAAATAATTAAAATATTTTAAAAAATAAATAAAATATATAAAAAAATATTTTAAATGATAAAAATGCTGAAAATATTTACAAATAATAGCAGAATATCACAGTCTATTTACAATAAATCGTAAAATACTATTATCCGAGTGTATCATGTAGAAGATAGACAAATAAATCGAAATTTTACTATATTTATAAATATTTTAGTTTATTTTCTTTTTATATTTGAAAACAACTCTAAAATAAAATTGTCGCGTGATAAATTATGATTCGACAATTTAATAGTACGCATCCATATGATCGGTGCACATAAATAATTTTATTTATCCACGTGAAATTTCTTTACACGCCAATTTATAAAGTCGTCTATTTTCCAATATATTTTACACGTCCTACACAAAAACCAAATTCTAAAACCGAATAATACATTAAATTTCAAACACACAATGTCCCTAAATTGAAATGCAAGCCAATTGCTAACAATCCCCTGCACTTTACCTGACCGGCACCGGCACCGACACCGCCACATCATCATCGACGTCCACCGATCCACGGTCAAGAATTATTTCGTCGTCGGAATACGCCTTCATCTTGATGAACTCGATGCAATCGGCGACGGCTTGTCTGTGGTGGTGGTCGACGTTTGGGTATGCGTGTCGCCGCCTAACGACAACGTCGTCCTGGAAGGCTGCTCCGCCGGCGGGATGATGATTTGTGGCCTTTGAGAGAGCACATAGCATTATAAAACGAAAAACAGCCTCGCGGAGGCGTTCGAACAGAGTCATGGCCGCCGCGGCCTTGTTGTTCTTCGTGGCGTCGCCTTTTGGCTTTCGGAGGCAGAGATTGGCCGGCGCCTTCGTCTTTCGGTGGACTCGTCTTGTTTTTTCGGCCATTGCTAATTTGATTTTACTGAATTGAACCACTTGGTCGTTTTTTAAGGGAAAGGGGCGTTGGTTTTTTTGTATTTTATATGAGAATCCATGGCATAGGACAAGTCTTCTTTATTATTTGTTTTTTGGGTTGGATGGAACATCGACATGTGGTTAAGAGCTACAATCCATAAGCCAAATTTGATTACTTTTAAGTACGTTTTCTAATTTGATCCCTTAATTATTGTTTTGTCTAATCTAATCACATACCTCTTAATTATAATACTACTCAAGTTTAGTGGCGCATTAGTTAAACTAAAATTTTTGTTTCACATAAGTTTAAAAAAAAGTTAGAATTTAATTGCTATAATCTATAATTAGTATCTAGTCACTATTGTGTTTTGATAAAGACCTTCGTTAATAGTCCTTATGATATAGCTATTTATGAAATTTTATCAAACTATAAGAATTAAATTTTAATTTTTTTTTTCAAACTACAGGACCAAATTTGTAATTTAACCTTTTGAATATATCAAATGACAAGTGATGTGAAATAATACTTGTAAATGATTTGAGCATATGACATTTATTGTTTTTATACCATTTTTTTAAAATCACATTACTCTATCCTGTTAACTATTTAGATGTACGTTTGTATTAGTTGTAACATTGTCACATGGTTGTATTTAAAGACGAAAATTAGAGCTTCTTGGTTGTCATCTAATATTGTCTCTTCAATCACGTTGGTATCCATATATGAATCAAAACAAGTGGTTATGCCTTTAAGTTCATGTTGCATCATTTTTCCCTATAATGCCACGTGTAATTTCTTTTATTTTAGCCTACAAATGAGATGAAGGGTTAAAGTTGAGATAAATTATGAAATATTATAGATTTATCATACGATAAGACATTTTCTTTTTAATAGGTAAAGAACAAACCATGTACATAAAATATAAAATGTTTTATCAGTTTAATTAACTTAAACTCTTGATTGAACGGTAGTTTAACTTTGGTGTATCAAAAAGAAAGTGAGAATACTCATTTGTTTAAATTCGAGGATATGAGTATGTTTAATTTTGTATAGGAAAAAACTTGGGTACAACCCCTCTGCTGCATAGTAAAAATGAGAGTATAGCTAAGTATTATTAATTTGTATGTACAATAAGACAATTAGACTGTTTATAATTTTGCACCTTCATTCCTTTCTTATAAATAGTAAAAAAAAGCATAATATGATAAAATTTTATTGGGTAACTGTGTGGATTCCACAAAGATATTTGTAGTCTACCAAATTTTCCCGTATGTAATATTAAAAAAAGTTGATTACATTGACGTTGTTGTCATGACATATTAGATATAAGATTAAGGTGCTGTTAGACATAGTTGAAAGAAAGGGGTAGATGAGTATAATGTGTGATATATGTAACGAAAAATTGTGTTGTACTCTGTTTTGGCTTTAAATTGAAGTGAGTGGGGTGTTTCGTAAACACACAATGATGGAAGGCAATAAAGAATGGAAGATTTTTGGTGCTTTGTTCTTGTCTCATAACGTGGAGAGCCAACTCGATTCTACTATTCTTTAATTTCCCAATTTTCATACTCTTCTGTTATTATATCGTTGAAATTTTTTGTGATGGGTCCTCATACGGTGAGTTCAAGCTCAAATGGTTGGAAATTTCCAAACAAATCCAATGTATTATTTTCACCAATGACCCCACCAGATTATGTGCTTTCTAAGTAGCTCCTCCAAAACCGCACTACAATCACCCGTCATATCGGGGTCAAATCGTGATTCATGGACTAGAAATCTATAATTAATAAATAGGCGAAACAAATATTTTTAGTTTCTAAATTATACCTTTTAAGTTTTATTCTATTTTAACTTCCATCGTTGTTCTAAAATTTTTATATAAGAAGAATGAAAGAAAAACCCTTCTATAAATTGTTGAAGCGCTTACTATTCCAATTCTACTATTTTTCTTTTATTTTTTTTATTTTATAGTTTACATTTAGTTATTATACTTTTCATAAATATTTAATTTAATTTTTATTGTACAACAATAAAAGAGATAGAAAATCAAACCTTTAATTTTTAGAGATAAAAGTCATGTCGATTATCGTTAAAATAAGCTCACTTTAGCTTAACTTTAGTTGTTATCGAACTTGGTTAAATAAAATATTTTCAAAACTTGAAAGGACTGCTAACAAAAATTATATATAATAATAATAGTAAATTAACAATAAAAACTAAATTTAAAATTTATTAAAAGTATATTTTGTGAAATAGGAGTACATAAATCAAAATAATATTTGTCTTAGGAACATTATTTTAAATGACAAAGTTGTTGAAATTATTTATAATTAATAGCAAAATGTCATAGTCTATTTGCGATAGACCGTGACAATCTACTATTTGTGTCTATAATAGATACAGATAGTAGTCATTTTAGATTTTTTGTATTTATAAATATTTTAGTTTATTTTTTTATATTTTAAAAAGCTCACTATTTTATTTAAGAGTTTGGGTTGTTTAAGTTTTAGTTATGTATGTATTTTTTGAAGCAAGCGAATATATGTGTGTAATGCCAATTTACTTAACGGTTCTATTTCAACATAACCCGAGAATTTGAATAATAATAACACAATGGGGGGAGGGGGGTTCGCGTGAATTGCAAAAAATGTATACTTGAATTATGCGTACAAGAAAAATTAAACCATTAATTAATTAAGCTTTCCTTAAATTGAACAAAATTTAATTAGTAAAAAAATTTATACGTCTTAAAGTCGTCTATGGATCAATATCAAACCTCTCTATCCCTACGTTTTGGAAGTAAAAAATAAAAAATAAAATAAATGTTAGCTAACTTAGCTTATTTGTGTAGAGCTCAAGCCGAGCCGAGTCATGTGGGACATGTTAGCCATTTTCCCATGCCGCGGATATGGGATTATTTGATTATTTTGCATCACTTGGACGTCACGTGGCTTCATGTGCAGAAGTCAGTCATTTTTTTAAATTTTTTTTTAAATACAAATAGTTTTGTAAGGTTGATTATTATTTGAGTTGAGGTTGGTTGAATGTTAGTTTATATATTTTTAATTTTTTAATTTAAATTTGTCAAAACTCTAAAATAGAAGATTATATCAATCATTGTTGAGTTAGATTCGCTTTTACTCCAATTGAATGCCATCAAATATATATTATTAGTTAATTTCCAAGCTATATTTATATGTCACTAGCTTGGTGTCGTTTCTCTCACATTCGGCCGTGCGTTGCATGCCCTTCCGCCGACTTACCGACCATTTCTTTTAAAAACAATATATTAATTAGCCTGTTGCTCTTGTTTTTTTTCCCCCTTTTTTTCTTTTATTTTCAATCATGGAATGACATCGTTAAATTTATATGTAGAAAACATGATTGTGATTAAGCATTTCATTTTGATTTCTGTCTAATTAATTATTTATTTTAAAGTATATCTTTTTCTTTTTTGAGAAAATATTTTAAAGTATATTAAATTACGTGAGATTTTAAAATATTTCAGCCTTTATTCCCATCCACATATATCGCACATATTTTCTTAGACTATTTCATTCGTTTTCCAAAAATAGGTACGATGGTCAAACTTTTATGTTGAATACTGCAGACGGAGAATTCAGATATCAAATGAAGATTCGTTTTGACATTTTCTTTTTTTATCCCCATCCCACATTCCTAATTTATATAAAAATATATTTGCACAAACTACAAAAGTTGCATTTGAAGAATGACAAGGGGTTAGAATTACACTTCAAAACTTTTAACAATAAAAATCAACCTCTCAACTCTCAAATTTATAATAATTATAAAAATTAGATCTCTAAATTATAAAAATTGGACCCTCAAACTTATGCAAGGGCTCAATTTTCATAATTGAAAATTTAAAAGTATAATTTGCAACTACCACTATTCTTTAGGAGTGTCCGAACATATTTTTACTATATGTGAGGTAGGGATTAAACCTCAGGTTTCGATGTTGATAGTAAACATTTATGCTTTTATGTTGATTTGTTGACTGATGTCATGTCTCCAAATATAACTTAAAAGATAATATCTATCTACTTAAAAAAAAAAAAAAAATTGTTGTCGATAACATAATAAAATTAAAAAACTTGTCAGTAATCTAAGCCTGAGTTCTTGAATATAGCTCAATAGGTAAAACATCATTGCCCTCGTCTTAAAATTCATTTAACCATCTCGAAGTTGTTAAACTGCAAAAAGAAATAGGCTAATATTTATGTACAATATAATATAATGGATGTTTAAATACTGCACATCTACACAATTCATTTTGTCATCATTGGACATTTTTATCAATGTATTTTCACATTTTCATAAGTTCAATAACAAGATATGGTTAGACGAACATTTTCATTAAAAAAAATCAATGAAACTATATATATATATAAAAAAAAAAAAAACAACAAATGACAAACTTCTTAGCTTATTTAAAAAATCGTAGAATATTACTTATTTATTAATTTAAGTAGTTTTTTTAATCCTTTGCTTTCATAACTTTTTAAAAAAATATCTATAAGATCAATATTTTATTGATATTTTTGTAAAATTACAATATCCGCATTCTCATCAACGACAAGATTTTAAACTAACTTTTTTTTTTTTTAAATAACCAAGGGATTTCAAGGGTTACCTTTGGGTGATCTAAAAGCATCGAACCGATCAAGAAATTAGTCCAAAGATTTTTATTCAATATGTAAAAACTTGCACACGGTACACAAATCAAGATTAAAAATACATGCAAAAGCCAGTTTCAATTTTGCATGCCAAATTAATCATCAAAAGGCCAAAATCAAAATTACTCTTATGTAAAATCACACTTCTTGATAGTTTCCCTTCTTTTTAGCGAAAAGCCATCCAATCAAAGGAACCAAACTCTTTTTCTTCGACCTTTTAACTGAAGAAGCCGGAGGCGATAACGATGGTTTTTGGGCCAACAATAATTCCTCCTCATTAACGATGATTCTGTCCAATTCAGGAGGGTTTGCAAATTTCACGCTTCTCTTATTCTGCAATATCATCCCTGTATTATTGTTGTTATTGTTATTATTTATTTCTTCTCCATCGTTATTTTTGGTGTTTTCCTTTTCATTCTCGACGAATTTTAGATCTTCGTCAACGTCGGGATGGATTGAGATGGCTAGCGAAAGCGGATGATGATCAACGCGGCGGTGCGGTTTTTGGTGTTGTATTGACTTCAATTTTTCGAGCTCTTGCTTGGTCCGCTCGAGCTCGTCCGTGAGAGATTGAAGGCAGAAGGCTAATACCCCGTTTTCTTCTTTCGCTTTCTCTAGCCTTTCCTTTGTTCCTTCTAACTCCGCGGTTAAGGCTCCTACTCTAGTTTGGGATTGTCCTGCTTCTGCCATCTGATACAACAACAAAATTTTAATTTATTAAACACGTGAAAATAAAATCTATATAGAAAAAAAAAGAAAAATTATTATAAAATTAAAAAAAAAAAACCAAACTATTTATAAATATATTTAATTATTTATCAGCGATTGACATTGATAGAGCCTATGAAATTTTTTTATATAGTTTGACTCATTTTGTTACATTTAAAAACAATAAATAAATTGTCTAAAACAAAATTTATAACTTTCTATGTTTGTCTAATTTTAGTATTTGTACTTACCGTAAATCTTAAATTTAATATTTCAAAATCAATTTTTAGTGACATTGGTTAAATAATAATAATAATAATTTTCTTACATAAAAATATAATATGTAAATGTGTTTTCAAAATTTATAGTATAAATGTTAAAAGATAAACAAAATTAAAAATTGATAGAAACTAGTATTAATGATTGAATTTAAGATTTATTGAAAGTATACCAAAATTGAAAGTGGACAATTGTAAATATAAAGACTAAATTGAACAAATTTTAAAGTACAGAGATCAAAATGATATTTTAACAATTTTTTTTGTGATAATTTTTTAATATTAAATATATATGTTTAGGTCTATGATACTTTTGTTTTCACATAAGTAATATTTTCTTTTCTTTTCTTTTTAAATATATACAGGAGGAAGTTGTCTAAAACAAAATTTTATAGTTTCTTATCGTTTGAGTTTTCTTTCTTTTGTGTGACTATTCTTTTTCACTCTAAATTTTAACCGGTTTATTAAGTAGTGTATTGTCGTTGTAGGTTTATCGTTGATCAGTGAGAGATGGGTTAAATCGAAGAATATTAGCGGGTGTTTGGGGGTTATTATAACTTACTCCATGGTTGGGGTACCAATTATAATAGTTAACTATTATAACTTACAATATTACCATTATTCAAATTCTTTTTTTGCTACATTGTTTACTATTTCATATTCAACCTTTTTTACGCACTGTTTTACATAGTTTACTATTTCCTCTAAGACCAAAATAATTTGCAATTCAAATCCAGACTATTATAACTCATGCTAAAATAGTTTACACTTCAAACATAGATTATTATAAACCATGCACTATAATCAAAGAGGGGGTCAAATTGAAGCATTTTAAAGAATATAAGGGAATTCGATTGAAAAAATATCAAATTGTTAAGGACTAAAGCATATACTTTAGCTGATATAACCTCTACAATGTGGATTGTTTATAATTATAATGACTATATTGATACTTTAGCTAATATAATCTCAAATTTGCATCCTATAAATTTAGGGGTGTTTGGTTCAATAAGTCGAGGGAGTGGAGTTGTGAACTTTATTCCATATTTTAGCGACATAAGGAATTCATGCCTCGTGACTAGAAAACAATAATTTTTTGTCTTAATAAGGCTTTACCCTATTGTCTCATGAGTTCACAATTCTCGATACTTCGCAATTTTATGGAGTTCACAACTTTGCTATTTACCCAAAACGTGCCTTAAAGTTAAAAGACTGTATTCTTCGTCCCTCAATTATTATGCAAGTAACAATTGAGCCTCTAAACCTTGACTTGTAGCACCATAATTTTTGAATAATGTGTCAATAAAACAGATATTATTATTATTATATATACATAGTTGTGGTTTTACGCGTTGGCAGCCTTCCCTTCATATCCAATGCTAATTATTTAGGTTTACTTTTCTAACTATTTGATTTTTAAATATTAAGCTTATATACATACTTTCATTTATATAATATTATCCAATTTTTTCACTTAATATTTTTTAAAAGCCAAACAAAAATTTTCAAACTAACAAAACAGTTTTAAAAAAAAATTGTAAAAACTCTAGGCATGGAATTTAATATTGGTTGTTGAGTTATATATTGGTGGGGTATAAATGACGAGCGTGCAAAGAAAGATGAGGTCGAAGTAATAAAGAAGATATATATTACAGATTTCAACTGATTATAATGAATCCAAATTATACCATTTTGACGAAAGTGTAGGAACTAATTAAGAGCTCTTTTGAACAACAAAATTAGGTATGTCAATTATAAACAAAGCAATTTGCATGGAAATTACACTGCTCTAACTCATTTTTACACAAGTTGAAAAAAAAAAAAAAAAAACTTACCCATAGAGTGTTATAAAAATGACAAAGATTATTATTTGTGTCATTCTTCCTTTCAAAACATGGAAATATATGTAAATGACTTTTAAGTTGTAAGCACCTTATACTTCATAACTAGATTTTTATTGGATATATCTTTAACTAATTGATTCTCAATATTAAATTTGAAAACAGAAATTAAACCAATATTTCGTTGTCTATAGTTATAACTAAATAACAAAAAAGTTGTTTGGAAGTGTCATTGTCATACCAAACAAAAATTTTACTAATCTAAATATAACTAACTAGGTCAAATTATATATCATCCGTCAAAAAATCAGAAAAGTTCAAAATTTCCACCTTCAATTGTTATTGAACGCAAAATGGAAAAAAAAAAAAAAACACATATATAAATACACCATGTTTTGTTTCTTTGAAAATCAATATGCGCTATAATAGAATAATCGAAAATCATATAATATAATTAGTTAAATTCAATCTATGAGATTTGTGTCTCTTAATTCCCTTCGTAAATTAGTTGATTAAATAATCATAAGTAGCGGAAGAAAACTATAATACGTACTTCCTTAATTTTGTTGGCATAAATTTCCCCAACAAGAACTCTTTCTCCGAACAACATGACTGCCTCCTTAACGGACTTGAACGGCGCTCTAGTGTCGATCTCCGCCCTACCCCTCACAATCAGCCGCCCGCCGCCGTCTTCTCCGTCCATGCTGGGAGCAAGCGCCGCCGCTGAAGGAAAACCTCTCCGGGAGGGAGAAAGATGTAGTATTTTTTTTTTTTTTCTAATTTTTTTATTGGAGTGTAGAATTTGAGGAAATTGAGTGTGAAGACATGGATGGGATATGTGGGGGGTTTTAAAGGGGTTGGATTGGAGTTTGGAGTGGGGGGCTGAAAATGGAGGAGGTTAATGAAATTGATTAGGGAGATGTTTGTTTTGTTTACTTCGCGTCCACTTCACTAGAATTCTGTTGGATTGAAGTTGACAACGGGGGTGGTTAACCCATCTTAATTCCGTTAGTTCTAGCGGGTTGTGTCTTAAGATTATGACTCGTCTCCACGCCCACCTTTCCTCTGCCCCACCCCCACCACGTAATTGTAATTTTTTACTTTTTAATTTTGGAATATATATGTTTTGCTCCATAGGCTTCAATTTGCTTCTCATTTCATCTCGATATATTTTATCTTTGAAATTTGAGTTTTATTTACCTTTGGTCTCAATATTACGAAAGGTCACATTTTTACGTCTAAGTTTTTAATTTTAATTTGGTGGATAAGTTTCAATATGTATTCTACATTTTTATCTTCAAGTTTTACAGATAATCATTTTGGTATTTGACATTAGTTTTTAATTAACTAATTCAAGATAATAATGATATGAGAATTTAACGTGGTGAAAATCAAGAACTTGGAATACATTTTCAAGTGTATCATTTAAAAAAACAAGTTATTTTGGAAATAAAACTCAAGTGTTTGCAAACACTAAAAGATGGATCTTGAAGTATATTATTTTAACCAGTTCTTATCAAAATAGTTTAAATAAAAATGAGTTTTCTAAAAATATTTTTTTCTCAAGTGAATCCAATCATGTCCTAGTTTAATTCTTTTAAATTAATTAACGAGTATTAAAATTAATGACAAAAAGTGAATATTTGATGAAATATCAAAGTTAAAACTTTTAATTTTAAAGACACCTTCAGGTCCTATAGTCTAGATTGGAGCAATATTCAAAGTTCAAAATTGAAATGCATCATTTCGAAACATAAGAACAAAATATAAATTAAATTCAAAATTCAATACAAAAATGCAACCTTTTGAAATTGAATAAATGAAAACTGCATCCAAAATTTAAAGTCCAAAAATGTATTTTTCCTTTACTTTTCTTTATTATATATATGTATACATCTTAGAAGGGTTAGGAGAAAAAATGTTTGATTTACTTTTATACCCATTTAATTCGAGGTCTATATACGCCAGTCCTTTTCAATATTTAAATTCTCATTCTCAAAAGTTCAAACAATTTTGAGGATGACAAAGCGACATAATGAATCTAAAGTTTGAAATTATGGCTCTTTTCAAATATAGCAAAACAAACAAAAATATTTGCAAATATAGCAAAATTTCAATGTTTATCAATAAACCGTGATAGACGGTGTATTTTGCTATTAATTGTAAATATTTTAAGTAATTCTGCCATTTAAAATAATTTCTCTTGAAATTAAGTAATCGTCTAAATAAAAAAAAAAATTATTTAATCAAAGGAGGAATATAATGGAATTTTTAAAAATAAACGGAAATAAAAAGATTTTGGTACAAAACGTCGTTTAAAATTGAGAGTACAATCAAAATCGATATATAAGGGATGATTATCAATCTTTCTTTCAGAAGTATATATGGTCTAAAAAATTTAAAATAAAAACAATCAAATAATCAAAATAAAAACAAATACTTTTAATAAAAAAAATGCTCATCACGAAATTAAAAATAGAGAAAATGTTTCTCATCCAAATTAAAAATAAAAAATTTTTATTTTAGAAAGATTATTATAAATAGAAAAAATATTAAACTATTTATAAATATAATAAAATTTTATTTTTCATTCGTAATAGACCGCGATAGATTTAGATAGACATTTATTAGTATTTTTCTAGTAGAGGGATAGATTTTTATCGGCGTCTATCGCAGTTTATCATACATAAAAGATAAAATTTTGCTATATTTATAATTATTTTTAACTATTTTTTTATTTTTAAAAACATTCCATGTTTTGCTTTTTAGTTGGTATGAAAAACAGAAAAGAAGGAAAACAAAAATGATAGCTAATTAAGCAAAAATTCATTTTGACGGCATAAACACGAGCAGCAGAGCCTTCTTGACGGATGGGCCAATGTTAGCTCATGGATCCAGTAGCCCAGTCGGGTCCAGCCCAATCAGAAGACTACGAGGGGCGGCTCTCTCCTCCGTGTGATGGTTGATTCGGGAACGGGAGGGATCGATGTCTAGTCTACCCGGGAAACAGAAATTCGACTGGGAATTGTTGGCACTTTTGCAGAACAAGATCACTGAACCCTAAGCACCGGACCGGGAATCGAATTAACTGCACAATTCTCGCACCGAAATCGCTTGATTTCCTCCTTTTTTTTGTTCTACCAGACTATACTAGTCAATGAAGCCGCTTCAAGGCCTGGTACGAGTATGAAGAAGAAGAAGAAGCTGCTGGAACTTCCTAACGCTCTGAATATTTAGCGTTTAACGTTCTGCCATTACCAGCTCCTTCTCTTTGCCTTCATCGTCACTTCAAGAACGCCATGAGTCCCATTCAGAACTTCGAGCAACATTCTCGCCACCTCGTCGAGCCTGAACTTAGTACTCTCTCTTTCTCCCAATCTCTCTGTTCGTGCGCGAACATGTTTGATTTTGTTGCGTTAAGCTCTGAGAAACTAGGTTATTTTGAGTTTAAAGTTGTAGTTATTTATCTAATTTGTCTTGACCTTCCATTTCGAAGTTCGCTTAAATTCAGCTATGGAGTATTCAATATGCTTAACTTGTACTTTTTTCCCCTTAAGGTCACAGTTTCTGTATTATTGTCATGTTTTCCTCTTGCTTCTCAACGACCAGACTGAGCTATACTTAGTTTCACCTGCACGTTACTTCTTTGTTCTGAAATATGTGTTTGCGAGCAGGTATTCAGACGAGGCTTCAGATGGCAACGGAGGTTCGAGATAGCTTGGAGATTGCTCACACTCCTGAGTACCTAAATTTTCTGAAATGTTACTTTCGCGCGTTCTCTGTAATCCTACTTAAAATTACAAAGCCTCAATTCACTGACAGTCATGAGCATAAGCTTCGGAACATCGTGGTGGAGATCCTTAATCGGCTTCCACATAGTGAAGTTTTAAGGCCCTTCGTGCAGGACCTGTTGAAGGTTGCCATGCAAGTGCTCACCACAGACAACGAGGAGAATGGCTTAATTTGTATCCGCATAATCTTCGATCTTCTCAGAAATTTTAGACCGACTCTAGAAAATGAAGTGCAGCCATTCCTGGACTTCGTGTGCAAAATTTACCAGAACTTTAAGTTGACTGTAAGCCATTTTTTTGAAAATACGGCTGCTGGTGTCGAAGATACAAAGCCCATGGATGTATCCACTTCATCGGACCAGTCAATGAATTCCGGATGCACAGGGACTGTGCAGCTCAATCCTAGTACCCGTTCATTTAAGATCGTAACGGAGAGTCCACTGGTCGTCATGTTTCTTTTCCAGCTGTATAGTCGGCTTGTTCAAACAAATATCCCTCTCCTGTTGCCTCTTATGGTTTCTGCCATTTCTGTTCCAGGACCTGAAAAGGTTCCTCCCTCTTTGAAGACTCATTTCATTGAACTGAAGGGTGCACAGGTTAAGGTACGCTTTAGTGGATAATCGTTTTATATACATAATTATATATTTAAAATTTTGGTGGGGGAGGGCGAGACATGATTCCTTGAATGTCTGTAACAACTTTGCTCTTTATTCTCATAGGTTTTACACCCAAATGTCCTTAAGTTAGTTGCGCTCGTAGGACAAAACTAAAATTTATTATTTTCCCCTTGTATGTTTGTGACGATTGATTTCGAGAGTCTATTTATCTTTTCTTTCAGTTTTTCCATTATATTATTCACACAGTTGAATGATATTTCTCTGCTTTGCATGCATATTTGTGTATGGCACGTTAGTAACATCCCCAGGCACTCTTTATGGGTCAAGGGGGAGTTTATCTCCTCATTGGCTTTTTCGAGCTCAAGTCGAAATCATTAGGGCTGTTTGTCCTTATGAAGTATGACCACAATGGTCATATGTTTTTGATGACTATACAAAGCCTGCTACTGTCAGGGATCTACTCTGTATTGATATTGCATTAAATAATTTTCGTTTTGACTTGTACATCTGTCTTTTACCATGAGCTATTCCATGAACGCAATTAGTCAATCAGGCAGTATAGAGACCTCTAACCACAGTAGTCAATTAGGTTGTACATTAACCACAGCAGTCAATCAGGAAGTAAAGTAAGAATGTACTTATTTTATGCCTTTGTGATTGCAGACGGTTTCTTTTTTAACATATCTATTGAGGAGTTCTGCTGATTATATCAGGCCACATGAAGAAAGTATTTGTAAGAGTATTGTGAATTTGCTGGTCACATGTTCAGATTCTGTGTCAATACGGAAGGTGAGAACTTTTGTCCTTTAGTATCCTGGGTTACTTTTCGAATTTGGTCAGTTGGTTAAAAGAAAAGTGTGAGAACTAAGCTTAATGTTGATCAATGCAGGAATTATTAGTAGCCCTGAAACATGTTCTTGGAACAGAGTATAAGAGGGGCTTATTTCCACTGATTGATACCCTGTTGGAAGAGAAGTAATGTATTTGACCCTTATACATCCCAATGCAGAGCTTTGCTGTTATTTATACTGATACTTTGTTGTCTTATCTTTCCGCTTTTTCAGGGTTCTAGTTGGAACTGGTCGGGCATGCTATGAGACATTAAGACCATTAGCCTATAGTTTACTAGCAGAAATTGTGCATCACGTCAGAGGGGATCTTTCCCTGTCTCAGGTAATTTCCATTTGTGCAATTTTCAGTGCTAATGGACGAATGTTTTATGTTTGTCCTATTTGTTAATTTTAGTGCTCCTAAAATTTTCTGAGGGTCCTGGAAGTCTATATTAGGATGACAATACCTATGCGTATGAATTTTCTTGACAATCTTGTCCTGAACCAAAGTTTGAAAACAAGAACTTTTATCTTTTTGTTATTTATATTCTTTCCCACTTTAAGTTTATGCTACTGTACTTGTAACATTGCTCTCCTGCATTTCAAAAATGACGTTATTAGAAGATTGAGATTGACATCTTAAAGAGGTTGCTTGGAATTAGAATTGGTGGCTTAGTGTTTTTGAAGAAGTCTGGAATTAGTCTGGTGCCAATTTCAAGCGATAAGAAAATTGAAAAAATATTCTAAAGGGAAGGGAAGTCAAACAGTTATGGTTGAAAGATGAATCACGATTTAAAAAGGTTGTTTGTTGAGGTGAAAGAAGAGGCGAGAAAAAAGAATGAAAAGATACTAAATGGAATTACGATGTTGGTCTGGTTGTGGCATTTTGTTGGAGATATTTTCTTCCTTCTCTAATGGAGCTTCGTCTTCTAAGTGGAGTACAAGTGCCTGACTGTCCTAAGTGTTTTCAGGTTTCCCTAAGCCCCTCTCTCATTTGTTTTTGAGACTGGCGGTTTTTAGTGAAGTCTTCCTATATTTGCTGTCTATTACTGGGAAGAAAAATGAAGTCCGTGATCTGAGAAGTGTGCTTTTGAGACAAAAATGGGCTTGGGCAGTGTTTTTAAATGCCCAAGGCACACTAAGGTGCAATGGCCCTCTGGAGCCTAGGCGCAAGGTGCATGAAAATGTGCTTTTTTTTGTGAGGCGCACTATATATAAAAGCATTACATTAAAAAGAGAAAGCATAGTTGAAGTGGAAATATGGAAGAAAAAAAGAAGACCCCAAACACAAGAGATTTTGCATTTAGGCTTAGTAAACTTGATTCTTTTAGTTAATAAAGAAGGAAAACCCCTAATTATTACTATTTTTTAAAAATAATGAAAAGGCCCCAAGGTCCAGGGCTTTGAGCTTTGAGGCTTCACAAAAGGTGCGCGCCTTATTTTGTGAGTCTTACCTTTCCAAGGCGAGGTGCTAGATCTGCGTCTTGAGCCTAGGCGCGCGCCTGAGAGGGCTTTTTAAAACATTGAGCTTGGGAAGTACAGTTGGGCTTTTGTCTTTTTAATTTCTTTAAAGACTTGCAGTTTTTTGTGCCTCTCATTTAATGGATGGAAAACAGTAACTCTTCCCATGGAAGTTTAGTTGGTAAGTATTTAGTTTAATTTCCTACAGAGCAAAGAATATATAGGTCACATTTGTTAAAGCTTCCTTGAGGATTGGCCAGAAGGAGTTGCTTTGGGCTTTCATAGTTAGATGGGCTTCTGGGAGGAAATTTTGTTGTTCGTCTGTTTTGAGGCTGCTTGTCAAAGTTTTCAACTAATATTTGTTTCAATCTATCTTGTTCCCTTTTTGGGTTTTTGAGGCTGTCTAATTCTCTTCTAAAGTGAGGTTATTATATGTATTTAGCATTACTTTTCACATTTTCAATCGCACATTTTGTTTCTTTATAATGTACATCGTTTTTATTTCTCTTTCTTTTTTTATGATCTTGTTGTCCCATGTTAATTCAGTTTCTGCAGCACTTTGTTATGCTTCATCTTCTGATAAATGCTGTGTGATGGCTGCAGCTATCACGGATTATCTACTTGTTCTCAAGCAACATGCATGATGCCTCACTATCACTTAGCATTCATACTACTTGTGCACGGTTGATGCTGAACTTGGTACCTTTTCTAACTGTTTTACTTCCGAAGCTATGAACCTCTTCCTAGTTTCCCTTCTTTGGCGTGGTTGAATAAAATGCATTTTGGATGTAGGTGGAGCCAATCTTTGAGAAGGGTGTTGACCAAACGTCTATGGATGAATCACGAATCCTCTTGGTTTGACATAATCATATGTTTGTTGATTGCATTCTCAATTAGCAAAACTCAATCAGTAAATTTTATGTTTAGTATGACAATTGTCTCTTGTATAGGGGCGTATTTTGGATGCTTTTGTTGGGAAATTTAGTACATTCAAGCACACCATTCCTCAGGTACCGCGTTTGCCTTATATACATACTCCCCCCAACCTGAAAAGCTATGAATATTTGTTACTCTGCAATTTTTGTTTCAAATATTCTTATTGAGTTTTTCCCCTTCATTATTTACAGTTGTTGGAGGAAGGTGAGGAAGGAAAGGATCGTGCAAACTTGAGGTCCAAGCTTGAGCTCCCTGTGCAGGTTGGTTCTATGCACTAACTTTCTTGCTGTATTTTTTGGATATCCATGGTCAAGCTTGTTTCGAGCTTTTTTTATTTTTATTATTTTATTATTATTTTTATTTTTAAATTTTAAATTTATATAATTTAATTCTGTATTGTTATTACTGGAAAATGCTCATATTTGTTATTTTTCCGGTGAGAACAATGAAAGTTCTACATAAAATGTGGCACCTGTATCTTTTGAATACATATGTATTGTTTTAATAGACTGGTCGATGGAATAGAAGCATGAGCTGAAAAGGGATAAATCTTGACAACTTCTTATGAATCACAATTTAAGCTTATTTTCATGTATCCATTCATTTTTTCCTCTTGAAGTCCCTAAATAATTATCATATTGGCTCAGCTGGAAGGTCCTTGTGGGTTTTTTAGGGTCCGTTGCACTTGCAAATTTTTTTTTGGGTAAGAAACTGAGCTTTCATTGAGAAAAATGAAAGAAGTACAAGGACGTACAAAAACAAGTAAAAGAAAGTCCATCCTTTAACTACAACAAAGGATTCCAATTCAAAAGAATCAAACCAAGATCATAACTACAAAAAGGCGGGTTAATAGTTGCCCTTAAGGATGCACTAAACGTAACAACCTCCAGACCTCCTCCCACAATCTAGTAAATCAGTGAGTTGTGGTAAAAAAAAGCCATTAAGTGATTGCTTGCATGCTCCTTTGTTATTAGGTCTATCATTGATATGACAGTAATATGTGACTTCGTTTTAGTTGAAATTGAGAAGAAAATTGTGTTTTTATTATTCTTCTATATTATGTGTCAAATACAAGGTCTTCTTTAGATAGAAGAAAGACCAACAATAAATAAGGAAAAAATCTTACAAACATAAATGATGAATATACACATAATAAATATTTAATATTACAAGAGATAAAGGAAATCCGACACTCCCCCTCAAGCTGGTTTGTAGATGTCATCCATAACTAGCTTGCTGAGAAGTTTATCAAGTCGTCTTTTCGAAAGGCCTTTAGTTAGCATATTCGCTATTTGTTCTGACGTCGGAAGATAAGTTATGCATATTACACCTGCATCTACTTTCTCCTTTATAAAATGCTTGTCCACTTCAATGTGTTTTGTCCTATCATGTAGAACTGCATTATGAGTCATAGCGATAGCAGCCTTGTTATCACAATAAACCTGTATAGGTGTCTCTTGAGACACTCTTAGTTCATCGAGGATCCTGTTAATCCATATACCTTCACAAATTCCATGCACTAAGGCTCTAAATTCCGCTTCAGCACTACTCCTGGCTACTACGTTTTTTTTCTACACTGCCATGTAACTAAATTTCCTCCAACAAATGTACAATAGCTAGAAGTAGATCTTCTATTAGTTGTACTCCTAGCCCAATCTGCATCAATGTACACTTCAACTTGAAAATAATCATGTTTATGAAATAATATACCTTTACCTGGAGTTCCTTTCAAGTATCTCAAGATTATATACACTGCTTCAAAGTGAGTGGGTCCAGGTGAGTGCATAAATTGATTCACCATATTTACTGCAAATGCTATGTCTGGACGCGTGTGAGATAAATAGATCAGTCTACCTACAAGTCTTTGGTATCTGTTTTTGTCCTTGACTTCATCAGAATTTGTAGCTTGTACTTTCAGATTCGGTTCAATAGGAGTTTCTGCTGTTTGACAGCCAAGTAAACCTGTCTGTCGAAGTAAGTCAATAACATATTTTCTCTGATTAACAAAAATTCCTTTCTTAGATCTTGCAAACTCCATCCCTAAAAAATATTTTAAGGCTCCCAAGTCTTTAATTTGATATTCACTTGCGAGCTTGTTCTTGAAATCAACCAAACCTTCATCATTTCTTGTGAGAGTAATATCATCAACATAGACAATTAAAATAGTAGTTTTATTATTCTAAGAGTGTTTATAGAAGATTGCACGGTTTGCTTGACTTTGTTGATATCCATAACTAGTGATTGCTTTTCCAAAGTGTTCGAACCAAGCTCTTGGAGACTGTTTAAGACCATATAATGATTTCTTTAATTTGCAAACTTTGTTATTTCCAAGTTCCATTTCAAATCCTGGTGGTAAATTCACAAAAACCTCTTCTTCTAAATCACCATTGAGAAAAGCATTCTTAACGTCTAATTGATGAAGAGGCCAATCCAAGTTAGCTGCAAAAGACAAAAGGATTCTGATGGAGTTAATTTTTGCAACAGGAGCAAAAGTTTCCTGATAATCAATTCCATAGGTTTGAGTGAAGCTTTAGCTGCGAATTTGGCCTTATACCTTTCCACATTACCATCGACATTACACTTTACCGTAAACATCCATTTGCATCCCATAGTCTTTTTGTCCTTTTTGTTATTTCCCAAACCGCTTTGTCTTAGAGCATTCATTTCCTCCATATCTGCTAGTTTCTAATTTGGATCATCTAGGGCTTTTTGTATATTCCTTGGAACAAATTCCTTGTCTATCCTAGATGTGAAAGCTTTATGACTATTTGACAATTTTTCGTATGAGATGTAATTTGCAATGGGATGTTTAGTACAATTCTAGTACCTTTTCTAATAGCAATAGGAATATCAAGATCAGAGATAGTAGGCAAGGTATTTTGAACATTCGAGGGACTAGGGATGGAAGAAGAATTACTAGACCTTTCACCATTGGGAATTGGAGAGGGATTTCCAGCATCATTTATTGGAATTTCAAATTGGTTTTGTGTAGAATCAACTCTTTGGTCTTGGTTCCTTTGATTGATTGCTCTTCCAGTATAAAACTTTAACTTAGGAATTTGACCTGTGGGGTCAATTTGTAGTATTTCTCCCCCTGAATTAGACATTTCTATACTTGACGTTGAAAGACTTGGAATAGACATGTCAAGATGACTAACACGAGGAAGATGTTCAGATATTTCCCAAAAATTATCTTCTAAAATTGACTTCTCTCCTTGAAGAGAATTTTGGGTAAAATATGGTTGGTTTTCTTAAAAAAACACGTCCATACTCGCATAATTTTTTTTTCTTTTGTGGGTCAAAACATTTGTAACCCTTTTGATTTGAAGCATAACCCCAAAAAATGCACTTTGTAGCTCTATGATCAAATTTGGATCGAAAGAGACTAGGCACGTGAACATATACAATGCAACTAAAAATTTTATGGGTAAATTAAAATATATGCGACAAGTTGGAAAAATAGTTTTAAGACATTCAAGAGGGGTTCTAAAATTCAAGACATTACTGGACATCCTATTTATCAAATAGGTAGCCGTGAGTATAACTTCCACCCCATAAATACTTAGGAATATGCATAGAAAATATTATGGCACGTGCAACTTCAAGTAAATGTCTATTTTTCCGTTCATCAATTCCATTTTGTTGAGGAGTGTCTCGACAAGTAGACTGATGTAAAATGCCCTTACCTTTTAAAAAATCTCTCAAATATGCATTGAAATACTCAGTTCCATTATCAATGTGTAAAATGCTGATTTTTGTTTGACATTGAGTTTCAATCATATCATAAAAATGTTTAAAGGGATCTCTTACCTCAGGTTTATTTGTCACTAATCGATCCAAGATAGACAAGTGTGATCATCAATAAAAGTTACAAACTACTTTTTTCCATTAAGAGTCAGAATTTTAGACGAACCCTAAACATCACTATGAATGAGATAAAATGGTTTGGATGCCTTGTATGGTTTTGGAAAATATGTGGATTGGTGACTTTTTGTGAAAATGCAACTTTCACATTGAAGAGTAAGAATAATTTATATTTTTGAACGAATTTGGAACAAATGTTTAAAATATTGAAAATTGGGATGTCCTAATCTACGATGCCAAAGCATGATTTGTTCATGACCAAAAAGAACTAATGCTACTAAGACCTTGAGTTATTTTATTACTAAAGAACCTCGATCAAAGTAGTAGAGATCATCAAGCATCCTAGCACTCCCAATTTGTTTTCCCGACTCCTGATGCTGAAAGATACAATGAGAATCAAAGAAGATAACACGACAATTAGAATCTCGACATAGTTTATTAATAGATAGAAGGTTACATGCTAGTTTAGGAACATGGAGAACAAACGACAAAGAAAGTTTATTAGTCAATTTAATGATTCCTTTTCTCGCAATAGGAGAAAAACTACCATCTGCCATTTTAATTTTTTTATTTTCACAAGAAATAGAATACGAATAAAAAAGATGAGATGAACTAGTCATGTGATCAATAGCTTTTGAATCGATGATCCAAGGAGATGAACTATTACAAGGAAAGGCTTGAGAATAGTTACCTACCTGTGCCAAGGAAACATAAAGATTACCGGATGATAAATTGGATTGTAACAGTGCCAGGGCTCAATAAATTTGTTCCATAATGAGATAACTTAAATCAACAACCAATAATAGCTTGGTTAGAATTAATAAAATCCACACTAGGAAAATACTTTAAATTGAACCACAAATATGATAGATCAAACCAAACCAAACCTCAAATCAGTTGAAATGAACCAACCATACTTGAATCAAACCAAGACTCGGACCAAGTTGAAATAGCTACTATGGCGGCGACTAGGGTGTGTGGCGGTGGTAGACTAGGGTCATTTCCGCTCTAATACCAAGTTGAAATTGAGAAAAAAATAGTGCTTTTATTATTCTTCTATGTTATTGAGTCAAATACAAGGTCTTCTTTATATAGAAGAAAGACCTAACAATAAATAAGGAAAAAAAATCTTATAAACATATATGTTGAATATAAACATAATATTTATATATCTTTTTGATATTCGTGAGTGTCCGGGCCAACTTACACGCACCTTGACTAATCTCACGGGACAACCTGCTTGACCCTACAACATTTAAGTGTCAAGGAAACTCGTAGGAAATTAATTCCTAGGTAGGTGGCCACCATGGATTGAACCTTTGACCTCTTAGTCATTTATTGAGACTATATCTCCTTCTTACCACAAGGCAAACCCATAATGGTTAATATACACTTAATAAATATTCAATATTACAAGAGATAAAGGACATCCAACAGTTTTCTATCCATGTTTGTTTGCTTGATATTTCCTTTTAGGTCTATCATTGATATACCATACCAATGGATAAAAAATGGTATTTTAGTGGTATTTTAAATTTAGTTTTCTATCTATGATTGAGAAGAAGGCTAGGTAGAACAGGAATAATGAAAAAGTGAATTAACTAATTTTAAAAAAGTGCTATATTTGCAAAATCATTTAGCGTGTCATATGCAAATATGGCAAATTGATTTGCCACCCATTAAAATAAACCTTCTTTTTAGGTCTATCAATTCCTCAATTAACAAATTAAGTCACATGTTATAGCGCACCAATCAAGCTCAAAAGTAGTATTTTTGTTTTAACAATCAATCAAATCATAGTTATGGCCTATGGGGATTTTGGCGAGAACGATCGAACATATGGACCGATGGAATGATGGAAGAGAATAATGAAATGAAATAAGGAGCATGAAAGATAAATGAATTAAAATGACATGGAAGAACTCAGATTCTATATTATCATTACATGATTGACTTGAACTGGCTGCTACTTTTGATTCTAGGTCTTTTGGGTAGGTTCAGACTGGCTGTCCTGTGAGAATAATTGAGGTGAATGCTCACTGCTAATTGAAGAAAAAGCAATAGAATCACATACAAACAAACTAGAGAGTGGGAGAGACAAGGTTATAAATAAATTTCTAGTATATCCTGGGTGTTTTGTTGCCAAAAAGTTTTCTAATTACATTTTTTTGCTCCATTTTTTCCTCTTGATAAGAAATAGAAAACCTTTCATTCCAAAATATCATGAACAACAGCCTAATGAGCCAACGGGCAAGAAGTCCCTTCCCCTACAGAATTTCAAAAGAAAACAAAAAATTTCCAATCTAAATTAACAAGGAATTACAAAAGATCTTATAAGGATTACTTAGCTCAAATGTGATCCTCCCACCTCTTATATCATACAATTAAATAATAAGATTTTGCATCTTAACCATTTTATTCAACAGCATTCTGCGATTACTGAAGATTTGAGGAGTCCATGGTTTGGTTTTCAGTCTAAGAGGTCATATTTGTTATCTTCTTGTTTGTAGTGAAAAATGTTTCAATACATCTTCTCAAAGAATGTAAATTGTATGATGGTTATTGGTGTTCGGTTCAATGGTTAAAAATGCAGAGACAATGTTGTATTCTAATACTTTAATAAATGTCAATTATCTATTTAAATGGTGTTGGTTAGATTACTGAGTTAACGTTTATTGTCTACAAACTTTTGGATATATTATTAGGTTTTATGATTTACACAATGCAAAGATGTTCTTGATTGATTCCAATACGTCCATATTCTTGCAGGCAGTTTTGAATTTGCAGGTCCCTGTGGAACATTCCAAAGAAGTCAATGACTGTAAGCATTTGATTAAGACGTTAATCATGGGTAATAAATTCTCTTTCGCAATCATTTTGTTTGAATTAGGATTTGAAATCAGTATGTTGAGAGGCTTCTGATATCTGTGTTCTTAAGGTAGCACATTTTCTTCGCCTGTCATGTTCTTCTGCAAATTCTTCTATTTGGACTAATTTTTATGTTGGCCCTGTTTTCTGTTAGGAATGAAGACTATCATTTGGAGTATCACTCATGCACATTTACCCCGATCTCAGGTATTGCATTGATACTAAATATGATGGTTTCAGTTTGGCTATCTTTTGGTTATGCAATGTAATCTTTTGATTTATGGTTAAGGTTTCTCCGTCTCCAAATGGAACACATCCACAGATGCTTGTTAACCCATCATCGAATTTGGCAACGCCTCAAGCATTCAAGGGAATGAGAGAGGACGAGGTACTATACAATTGATGATTGTTAATGTGCGCGTGTGTGGGTTATTTTGTTGATGTGATTAAAATCTAACCATTGCTTTGGTCTGGATAGGTGTATAAAGCCTCTGGTGTTCTGAAAAGTGGTGTTCATTGCTTAACACTTTTCAAGGAAAAGGACGAAGAAGTAGAAATGCTTCATCTGTTCTCTCAGATACTTACTGTTATGGAACCTCGGGATCTGATGGATATGTTTTCATTGTGTATGCCTGAACTTTTCGACTGCATGATCTCCAACGCACAGCTGGTCCATCTGTTTTCAACGTTTTTGCAAACACCTAAAGTATATAGGCCTTTTGCAGATGTTCTGGTTAATTTTCTTGTCAGCAGTAAACTGGATGTTTTGAAGCACCCAGATTCACCAGGAGCAAAATTGGTCTTGCATCTCTTTCGTTTTGTATTTGGTGCTGTTTCTAAAGCACCTTCAGATTTTGAGCGTATTTTACAGCCTCATGTGACTGTCATAATGGAAGTTTGCGTAAGAAGTGCAACTGAAGTTGAAAGACCACTTGGGTACATGCAACTCCTTCGCATAATGTTTCGGGCATTAGCAGGGTGTAAATTCGAGCTTTTACTACGTGATCTGATTTCTTTGCTACAACCTTGCCTTAATATGTTACTGACTATGCTTGATGGTCCAACTGGGGAAGATATGAGGGATCTGTTATTGGAATTATGCCTCACATTGCCTGCACGCTTAAGCTCATTATTGCCTCACCTTCCCCGCTTAATGAAGCCTCTTGTTTTGTGTCTTAAAGGAAGTGATGAGTTAGTTGGTCTGGGTTTACGAACCCTTGAGTTCTGGGTTGATAGTTTAAATCCTGATTTCCTAGAACCTAGTATGGCTAATGTGATGTCTGAAGTGATTTTAGCCTTATGGTCTCATTTGAGGCCAATGCCCTATTCTTGGGGTGCAAAAGCATTGCAAGTTCTTGGAAAGTTAGGTGGTCGTAATAGACGCTTTCTCAAGGAGCCACTTGCACTAGAATGCAAGGAAAATCCGGAACATGGGCTTCGTTTAATTCTTACTTTTGAGCCATCTACTCCCTTTTTGGTGCCACTGGATAGATGCATTAATCTTGCTGTATCAGCTGTAATGAATAAAACTGGGGGTGTAGACTCTTTCTACAGAAAACAAGCTTTGAACTTTCTTCGTGTCTGCTTGTCTTCTCAGCTTAATTTGCCTGGAATTGTGGCTGATGATGCCTATACACCCAGACAATTGTCAACTTTGCTTGTCTCTTCTGTTGATTCCTCTTGGCGGAGGTCTGAGACTCCAGAGGCAAAGGTTAGCTTTCACTAGATTGTGTTGCTTCTATACTCTCTAACATGATGTTCTTCCGCTTTTTGATGCAAACCCTTTTTGTATCTAACTATATCTCAAATTTATAAATATGTTATCAATGTGGTAAAGAACCGCTACTCTGTTGCTAATTTGTTCTGACATTCTTTGCTGTCCTGAATTTATTGTGATTGCATCACTAACACGTTCAATGGAGAACCAATTCCTGAGGTTCCTTAAAAATTAAATGGTGGTTCTGGGATTTGTTACAAACACAGAATTTACATTGACTCGGTTCCAAACGTTGTGCAATATTGAAGAAATATCAATACAGCTGAACATTTATTTTATTATGTATATGAGACTTGGGGCTAGCTTTCAGAAATGAAATAGTCGAAATAATTTATGCTAAGAAATCTAGTTTTTTTACCTTCATTTGTGCATGTTTCTTTGTTATGGGTTTCTTCCTCTTCCGCTTCATCTTCATTTATTTGTATTGCTTGTTAACATGTTTTCTCCATTAAAATCTAAGCGTGATTTGTCCTAAAAAGAGATTCCTTCTGTTTTACCTTGAAGAAAACAAATGCTCCTTAGGATCTGATACTTGAACTTTTGGGTAACTTTTGTATTTGGAGATCTTCTTCCTAATCTCTCTAGCCAAAGGACAATTTTTTTTTTTTTTTTTTGTTTTTTGTTTTATTTTAAAGAAACATTTGATTAATTAATGAAAAGGGGAAACCCCAACACCTAGGGGTGGTTACAAGAAAACTCTCCAATTGGGTGCGTAGATTTGCCCCCAAAAAGAACTATTAGATAGAACTAAATCCATAAAACGGTCAAAAGTAGAGGAATCCTTGAAAGGACATCTGTTATGCTCGCCCCAAAGAGTCCAGAAGAAAGCATGCACAATAGTCAAAGGACAACATATTCAAATTTTTGGATGGGCTCTGCTGTTTGTGGAGATTGGATGTTATCCTGCATGAAAAGCTATAATGCATCAACACTTCTATAAGGGCCAAGTGTCAGAATTAGATTTGTGTTAGCCACCACACCTTCCTGACGTGCTATTTTGTGTCCTATTTGATTTTTATTTCTTATTTTATTTTCTGACACTTTGGGACACACTTTGACATGCGGGGACATGTTTTTGGACGCAAAGTGTTAGAACTTTCTTCACGTGCAGACAGAAAATTCCCAACAAAATCTCCCAAGAACAGAGCAGGGCTTCAACATCTATATTATTTATTTACTCAAGGGAAATTCAACAAAGTTCATCACAAGAGCAAACATTAGGGAAAGCAAGAAAAGGTAATGAGAAAGCAAGAAACAATTCCCAACACTTTCTCGAGGCTGGTAGTCCTCTCCCCTCAAGCCAAGCTTGAATATACAACGCATAGTGCCCTCTCACCCCCCACAACCTCTCTTAAACCTCTCAACCTACATGGTCCCCTCCATCTCTAACGATCTCCCTTGTTGTGGTCCCCATCCAGCTCCGAATCTCCAACCTCCACATTGCTAATTTTTCCCTTGTTTCCCATTTTACCCCTCCTCTTATATATATGTACAATTTGGGGTCTTACACAAAGTTGCATGAGCTTACTAAAGAAACAAGTACTTTTTGGGAAGATCATTCGATGCGGGAGAGACCCCTTTGTACTTTGTTTCTTTGTCTATATCATCCGTCTTCCCTAAAAAATCATGATCTCACCCTTTTAAACTTCCAAAATTTGTCTCTCTTTTTTGACTTTTAAGTGAAAAAAGGTATAAATATGATACAACAAGTAGTTACCGAAATAGATTTTATTGTTGACTTGCTTGTGTGGTATGGGAGCTTTTGTTCTTTTTCTTTCGGGTTCTGTTGTTCTCTTTCCAATAGGGAAGCAATTGAGGTGGCTGCTTTTCTTTTCTTACTCAAGGGTCACCTATTTAGGCGTGGGAGAAGGGGCGTGAAGATTTGGAGCCTCAATGCTTTGGAGGGTTCTTGTATAAGTCTTTCTATTGTAGTTTGGTTGATTCTTCTCCTTTGGGAGTGTTAGTCTTTTTGGTACTAAGATCCCCAGGGAAGTGAGGTTCTTTACTTGGCAAGTCTTACACGACCGTGTTAATGCAATGGATCCACTCATGAGGAAAATGCCCTCGCTTGTTGGTCCTTTCTATTGTATTCTTTGAGGCGGAGAAAGATTTGGACCATATTCTCTGGCGTTGTGAGTTTGCGAGCATAGTTTGGGATTCATTCTTCTAGATGTTTGGTTTTGTGCATGTTTGTCGCAAAGACACTAGTGCAATGGTCAATGAGTTCCTTCTCTATCTGCCTCATAGGGATAAGGGTTGCTTTTAATGGCTGTGTGTGCAATCTTTTGGGTTGTGTGGGGTGAGTGGAATATTAGAATTTTTAGAGGAGTTCCTTCTTATGTATTAGGTCCCAGCTTTGTTTTTCTGACTGTTACTAGTGACTGCTATTTTTGTTTTTTTTTTTTTTTTTTTCTGCTTCAAGCTAAGTTTACCCCATTGTATTTTGGGTGTATTTTTGTTCTATTTGTACTATTTATTGGACTTTGGATATTTTGCTTTTTGTTCGGAGATGATGAGAGTGCTAAGGAGGTGTCAACCTATTTGAGATGTCCGGGTGCACTCCCTGATTCATAGTTTCTTTATGCTCTCGTTTCAATCTTTGTAACTTGAGCATTAGTCTCATTTCGTTATTTCATTAAAGAGACTCGTTTCCTTAAAAAGAGAAGTAGAATTTTAAGAGGAGTGGATAGGGACCCTAGAAAGATTTTGTCCCTTGTTTGTTTTTATATTTCTTTGTGGGTTTCAATTTCGAAGACCTTTTGTGACTATTCTGCGGGTGTTATTTTGCATAGTTAGAGTCTTTTTTTTTTTTTTTTTTTGTAAAGGGAGCTTC
>QLSR01000227.1:226340-319560 GCA_031780015.1 Citrullus colocynthis
TTTTTTTTTTTTTTTTTTTTGGTAAAGGGAGCTCCCTTCTTCTGTCGGTTTGTTTTTTGTATGCCCTTATATTATTTCATTTTTTCTCAATGAAAGTTATTTTTGTAAAAAAAAAAAAAAATGGTGGGGTTTTTTTTTTCATCCAAAGCCACGCTTTTGGATAACCCATTAATGGCCCATTTAACTCAGCCTAGTCCACCCCTTTTTTAGGGTTTTGTTTTGTTAATCAGCACCCTACCACCCACCAATTTCCGCTCTCACGCCTCATGATTCTTTCATTGTTCTTCAAGACCCAAGATATGCAACACGCGTGTGTACTCACACACCGTATCCCCAACGTGTTGTGTCCTATTTTTTTGGAAATTGATGTGTCGCCCGATGTGTGACAAAAGACCGGAACAAAAGGCCCAAATAGAAGGAAAACCACTAAAGAAAAGGCCTGAACAAAGGTGAATAAGAATAACTGGGGAGACAACGAACGAAGCTTCAACCAAATAGAAAAACCACCAAGGAGAAATGCAGTACCAAGCCCCAAATCACCAAGAGAGAATCTCTAAACCCAAACCTGAAGAAAACCAACAAGCTTTCCTAGTGAATTCATGAGAGGAACTGTATGCTTCTCAAGACCTCAAGTTTCAACAACAGAAGGAAATTTGCCATGCACTGATGAATGAGGAGGATGAGGAATCACATTGTCACTTTCTTGAAATAATGACACTAATTATATCTGAGGTTTCCACTAAAGCATGCAAAAAATCTGGTGATTGGATGAATAAATCATCAATAGGTGATGAACAACTATGCTGAGATGACTTTTCATCCTCAATACCAGAGCTAATACAAAGAATGTCCAATGGATTCGGAAGGTCTTTTAGATCGATGGTGCTCTTATAAAACATTAAGATATAATGAAAATCAATGGAAGTGATTATCCCCAAATCAAATGAAAGAATTTCCCCTTTTAGGATCAGTGATTTCAATCGAAGCTGTGGTGAAACCACAAGGGTTCTTATGAAATTCAACATAAACGGGAAAAGAGTTGCTGATCCTTTTAACCATTGCATTTTCACTGTGTAGATTGGGGAGTGCTGTGTAGTACTTCAAACTTTCTATGGGACTCTAGGAGTTGTTTTCCTTGTTACAATATAATCTTGGCTGAGGTATTAGTCTCAAGCTTGGAAGTTGTCTATTTTGGTTATATAGCTGTTTTCTTGGAGATCTTGATGGAATGAAATAGGAAAGGTTTTTTAAGGAGAAGAGGGACAGCTGATGAAATTTGAGATTGTCTGTGGTTTTATGTCTTCCGTTGGCTGTCGCTAAAGAACTTTGTGACTTTCTTTTCTATCTTGGTTGGTAGGAGAGTTTTTCTCATTTCTCTAGTATTCTTATTGTAGAGGTCTCTGATGGTCATACATTCTCCCTTCTTTAGTACAGACGTGAGTGTTTTAATTGCATGCATATGGACATCTTCTGATCCTACCCATTATCTCATTTGAAATATATATGGTGATTGGTTTTAATTTGATATATTTCTGGTTGTTATTATTTTCATCATGATTGTTAATATTGATACTGGTTTTCTTCATCATTTTTACTTTTTCCTTTCGTTTTGTCACATTAATTGTTCTACCTAGATGGGAATTAATGTATTCCTATAGCCAATTACAGACTGTGGCAATATCTACCACTTCTCTAATTAGAAGGTCTTTTTTCAGGCTGATTTGGGTGTGAAGACAAAAACCCAACTTATGGCTGAGAAATCTGTTTTCAAACTTTTATTGATGACTATTATTGCTGCTGGTTCAGAGGAGGATCTCCATGAACCGAAGGATGATTTTGTGCCTAATGTCTGTCGACATTTTGCTATACTATTCCATATCGATTCTTCTCTAAATAATCCTCCAGTTGCATCTGCCTCACTTGGGAGTACTCTGCTTCCCTCAAATGTTAATGCCAATTCCAGATTAAAAAGCAGCGCCTGTTGTAACCTCAAAGAGTTAGACCCTCCCATTTTTTTGGATGCTTTGGTTGAGGTGCTGGCAGATGAAAACAGGCTCCATGCGAAAGCTGCTCTGAATGCTCTAAATTTGTTCTCTGAAATGCTTCTTTTCCTTGGTCGTGGAAAACAAACTGATGTAATGATGACAAGGGGGCCTGGCACCCCAATGAGTGTTTCCAGTCCCATGAGCCCTGTATATTCACCACCTCCAAGTGTCCGTATTCCAGTTTTTGAGCAACTTTTGCCGCGGCTTTTGCATTGTTGTTATGGCTGTACATGGCAAGCCCAAATGGGTGGTGTTATGGGACTTGGTGCTTTAGTTGGGAAAGTTACTGTCGAAACTCTTTGCCATTTTCAAGTAAAAATTGTACGAGGCCTGATATATGTTCTGAAAAGGCTACCCGTTTATGCTAGTAAGGAGCAAGAGGAGACTAGCCAAGTACTTAATCACGTTCTTCGTGTTGTGAATAATGTTGATGAAGCAAACAGTGAACCACGTAGACAAAGCTTTCAAGGGGTAGTAGATGTCCTTGCTTCTGAGTTGTTTAATCCCAATTCATCAACTATTGTGAGAAAGAATGTACAGTCGTGCTTAGCCCTTTTGGCCAGTAGGACTGGTAGTGAGGTGTCTGAGTTGCTTGAACCTCTGTATCAACCTTTGCTTCAGCCTCTCTTATTGCGACCACTTCGGTTGAAGACTATCGATCAACAGGTCTTGAATTGCTTGTTATTTAAATAGTTTACTTTGTTTCTATGTTAACTTGCTCTGATCTACAGGTTGGAACTGTTACAGCCTTGAATTTCTGCTTAGCACTAAGACCGCCTCTTTTGAAGTTGACCCAGGAGTTGGTTAACTTTCTGCAAGAAGCTTTGCAAATAGCTGAGGCAGATGAAACTGTATGGGTTGTAAAGTTTATGAACCCAAAAGTAGCCACATCATTGAACAAGCTCCGAACAGCTTGCATTGAGTTATTGTGTACCACCATGGCATGGGCGGATTTTAAAACTCCGAATCATTCTGAATTGCGTGCAAAGATCATCTCAATGTTTTTCAAGTCATTGACATGTCGGACTCCAGAAGTAGTTGCTGTTGCAAAGGAGGGGTTAAGACAGGTTTTGTCTTTCACTTGTTTTATTTTCAATATGATCTGTTTTCTGTTAGCATTAGAACGTGCAAGTATGTTCAATAAATACAAGTGAAGTCTAATCTCAATGTTAGGGAAGAATTCACTTATTCATAACTAGCCTAGTAATGATGCGCAGATGGTAAAATCTTTTTTTATTTATATATTTTACCAAATATGATTAGAAGCAATTTTGATTATTCGTTTTTGGTTAAATTATACAAAGTACCTCTAAACTTTGGGGAAGGTTTCAATTATAATATATTCTTAAATTTTAAAATGTTTCATTTTAACTCACTTTGAAATTATTTCAAGAAGTATCTTGGAGATTTTTCATGTTAAAATGAAGGACATAAAAGGATGCGATGACTCATTGCAAAAGTTGAAGTTTCAATTCAATTTTAACTATATTGAAGACTAAGATTTTTTTGCCATTTATTTTAACTCAAAAGATATTGTTGACATCTTTTACAACATCATTCACAAAGTTAATTTTCACACATGAGCTATCACTTCATTTTATATGAATGATATTGTAGATGATGTCATGTATGTGTTCCAATCTTTACACATCAGCTGGCTTGCCAATTTTCATTCATAATCCCAATGAAAATATCTTCTAGGTATTTTTTTTTTTTTGGAACAATTTGAAAGTTCAAAGGTTAAAAGGGAACTTTTAAAAGTCTAATAGTGTAATTGATACTTCTTTGAAAGTTCGAGGGTTTTTTATGTAAGTTAACCATTATTTTCTTTAAAAATTATTTTAATTTGTATATAATTTTAAATTTTAATGCATTGAGGGTTAGATTGCAATCTTAGGAGCGTAATTGCAGTATATACAAGTTGGTGGCATAGACAATCATTATTAAAAAGATGAATAGGTGAAAGGAAGTCAGGTATACAATAGGGTTTTTTAGTTAGACCTTATGAGGTGTTATTTTTTAGGGCAAATTGAAAAAACCACCATTGAAATATGGTGGTAGTTACAATTAGACCCTCAAACTTAATTCGGCTGCTAAATTTTTACAATTGTTAAAATTGGACCACAAGTTTACAATAATCTTAGAAATTGGACCCACAAATGATAAAAATCGAACTCTTAAACTTATACAAGTGTTACAATTTATACACTTATGTAAGTTTGAAGGTCCAATTTGACCCAATTTTAATATTTATAAAATTTTGAGGGTAATTTTTAAAATTGAAAGTTTAAGGGTATAATTGGAACTATCACCATACTTTAAGGGTGGTTTGTGCAATTTGCTCTATGTTCTATAGGCTGTTGTGTAGTCAGTAGTGTGTGTGTATCGTTGTTTTAGGATTTACCCCTTGTTTCTGTATAGGTTATTAATCAGCAAAGGATGCCCAAAGATCTGCTACAAGGTAGCCTTAGACCTATTCTGGTAAACTTGGCACACACCAAAAATCTTAGCATGCCTCTTCTTCAAGGTCTTGCTCGCCTTCTTGAACTTTTGGCCAGTTGGTTTAACGTTACACTGGGAGGCAAACTGTTAGAACACCTCAAGAAATGGTTGGAGCCTGAAAAACTTGCGCAAAGTCAGAAAGCATGGAAGGCAGGTGAAGAACCAAAAATTGCAGCAGGTAAACTTTTGAGGAAAAATCCCTTATACTTCTTGAATAGATGGTAAAATTGTTACCTCCTCAATATTTTAGAAGAAAAAAAGTCTAGGAATTAACCAATAAATCACACAAGAATCAACCAACAAAATTCTTAAATCACTAATTTACCCAAAAGCTTAAGCTGATAGGTGAAGGAAAATTTAATATCATATCATTTAACACTCTTCCTCACTTGTGGGCTTGAAATATGAAGAACAAGTGGAAATCATTATTAATTGGGGAGGAAATAACATTGTAGGTGTTTGAACACAGGACCTCCTTGGACCACCTGCTTTGATACCATCCTAAATCACCGACTAGCCCAAAAACTTAAGCTGATGGGTGAAGGCAAATATAATATCATATCATCTAACAAAAATAAAAATGCTCAAATCCAACTATAGTAGTACCCAAATTTAGACATAATTAAATGGATAAGTAGTATCCAAACTTTATATCAAAATATTCAAACTTTACTAAGAAGCATCTAATGGAATTATAACTAAGATCTATAGAAATTCCCTCGTCTAGCCATGAGAGGGGCCAAAAGCTAGGTACTATTCTTGAAAAAGAAGAAGAAAATCTTAAAAAACTTGGAAATTCAACTAATGGAGGAATTTCTTTTACCACTCATGTAGCTTGTGATTTGATTTGATAAAATTATAACTCAATGGTCAAAATTGACCTAAGTTAAGTGCAAGGGCAAAACCTGAATTTTCCCGTAGATCTTTCTTGTGTCTTATGAAGTTGCTTAAATATTTACTCCGCTCAGCATATGTCGTTGATTAACTAATGTTAGTGTTTCTCCTTTCAGCTATCGTTGAACTTTTTCATCTGCTTCCCATGGCTGCATCCAAGTTTCTTGACGAACTAGTTACATTGACTATTGATTTGGAAGGAGCTCTACCGCCGGGACAAGTGTATAGTGAAGTCAATAGTCCTTACCGTGTTCCACTAATTAAATTCTTGAATCGATATGCACCACTTTCTGTCGATTACTTCCTTGCTCGACTTAGCGAACCAAAATACTTCAGACGGTAAGATTGTGGATGCTGGTTTGTTTGTGCAGTTCCTCTCAAATGACAATCATTGAAAGCCTTACTTAAAACACAATATTCTTGTCACTATTTGTTTGTTCTGATTTTAGTTATGCTCGCAGGTTTATGTATATTATCCGATCAGATGCTGGCCAGCCTTTAAGAGAAGAACTTGCAAAATCACCACAAAAGATACTTGCTAGTGCCTTTCCTGAATTTGTACCTAAATCTGAAGCTGCTTTAACTCCAGGTTCATCAACCTCACCTGCTCCTTTATCAGGTGATGAAGGCCTTGTAACTCCTGATGTCTCCGATCCACCACCTGCACCCTCAAATGTGGTTTCTGATGCTTATTTTCGCGGTCTTGCACTTGTTAAAACTTTGGTCAAATTGATGCCTGGTTGGCTACAGAGCAATCGTGTAGTTTTTGATACTCTGGTTTTGGTTTGGAAGTCACCTGCTAGAATAGCTCGACTGCACAATGAGCAAGAGCTAAACCTAGTGCAAGTAAGATTGTTAACTGCTAAATGACTGATGGATGTCTGATTTCTGGAAGCAATTATTGCCTACCTGTTTTCATTATTTTTACTTTTCTGAAATATAACCTTTAACTGTGGATACATATCTTGGTTGTTGGCTTAGAACGATTCATTACACTTACATGCGGGATTGGTTGCTGCTAACCTTTTCTTCTTTCATTTACATCTTACAGAACTCTCTAACTGTTATATCTTGATTGCGTGTACCCATGTGTTACTATTTGTTTTAACAATACCCTGTAAATATTTTAATTCTTTGGGTCCATTGGATGTACAAACTTTATGCAGGAGTCCAGTTGAAAGTAGTGCAATTAGCAATATTTTTTCCAGTGTTTAGATGGACATGCTTCAGAAATATATATTTTTCAATTTGATATATTATTTTTCTGTTCCGGAACCTTTATGCTTGATTAAGTCTCCAAATAGTAGTCTCTCTATGACTGTTTTCTTCAGATTGGCTTTCAAAGTTAGCCAAATACATTCTTCCCCACTTTGGTGTGGGTTGAAGAAGCTGCTTCTGCTTCATTAGACCTATCAAATAAATTTCTTCATGTTCCCTTTCCATTTCTTCCCTCTATTTAGAATTTGTTCCATCAATCTCTAACGTATGATTTTCTTCTACTTTTTCCCTTCTTGAGTCGGTTGATAGGAAGATGCTTCATCAATTGTTAAACAAGATGTACAATTTATATGTGATGTTTTTCTATGGCTGATTTTCTTAACATTATAATGTAGGTGAAAGAAAGCAAGTGGCTGGTAAAATGCTTCCTCAATTATCTGCGACATGAAAAAGCCGAAGTGAATGTGCTCTTTGACATACTTTCCATCTTTTTGTTTCACACTCGAATTGACTACACTTTTCTGAAGGAGTTCTATATCATTGAGGTAATTTGCTTCTCAAGTTCTCTTTGTGAAGATTACTATTCTGTCACCCCATTACATGCAATGGTTATCCTGTCTCTTAGGTTGCTGAAGGATATCCACCGAACATGAAGAAAGCCCTCCTCTTACATTTTCTGAACCTGTTTCAATCAAAACAACTTGGTCATGATCATTTGGTGGTTGTAATGCAAATGCTAATTCTTCCTATGCTTGCTCATGCCTTCCAAAATGGGCAAAGTTGGGAGGTTGTAGATCAAGCTATAATTAAAACAATTGTTGACAAACTTCTTGATCCTCCAGAAGAGGTAATTTGCAATTTATTGTTGTTTTCTTTCCTCTTTAATTTCCTACTCATCTTAACTCCCTTTCTAGGTGACTGCTGAGTACGACGAGCCCTTGAGAATTGAACTTTTACAGCTTGCAACCTTACTTCTTAAGTATCTTCAGAGTGATCTCGTCCATCACAGAAAAGAACTAATCAAGTTTGGCTGGAACCATCTAAAAAGGGAAGATAGTGCCAGTAAGCAGTGGGCATTTGTGAATGTCTGCCATTTCTTGGAGGCCTATCAAGCACCTGAAAAAATTATCCTTCAGGTATTGCATTATAGATTGTAGAGATGCTTTTTCACACATCTTTTCCACAAATTATACGATTATTGTATGTAGGAAACTTCCTTAAAAGTTGTACAGGGAAATTTCAAAGAAACAAGGAAAGATTACAGTTTTGATATGAAGAAAAACGTATTGAGGAAAACTACCTTTTTAATCCTTTAGTTTCAAAAGTGGCAATTTAAATCTCCCAAGTTTAGGAAATGGTTCAACTGGGGCCACTGTAACTTTTTCCTCCAGCTACAGTATTGGGACTTAGATTGTGCAATTTTTTTATGCGGAGGGGGTGAAGAGTTTAGTCTAAATTACATATTACTTCTGATGTGGCATTCAGAAAGAATAGTTATTCTCCTTTCCCTTTCTCCCTCTCCTCTCAGTCTCTGCAATCAAGTATATTTCACATCCCCTTGAGCTGCGACATATTGAGAAAGACAAGCTTGAACTTTAGTTCTTCGTAATTGGTTGTGGGAAGAGCCTTAGTTGGAAGAGACTATTTGAAAGCTGGACAGTGTAAATTAAAGTGACGATCCTTGAATGGTATTAGAATATAATTAGAGTATTAAGGTATTTTAGTAATTAGCTGGGAAGGTTGTGGTATTTCGTTCCAAATAGAACATGGAACGAAGCAGTTAGAGAACTGTTCAGATAAGCTTGAGTTAGTATACTCTAGAAAGAGGAGATTCTAAGTACCTCGGATACTTGGGTGACTTACTCTCATCTTTTATATTGTAATATATTGTGGTTCTGTTTTGTATTCTGTCAAGCTTCAGATCCCATCCTCAACCTTGTCTTTATTGAAATCTTGGTCTAATGCAACATGTTCTATACTATTAAATAACCCTTTGCAGTATTGATAATCGCCCGATTATCACATAATATTTCAGTCAGCCATTGACATTTTAAATTAGCATTTTACCCAACCACAGGCCTACACAAATTTCATGTATAAACAAAACTCAAGGCCATGTAGTGGCAGCCTTGGACTTCAGTGACACACCACAAGTAGCTTTCAGCACACTATTCAAAGAAGGGACCCCAACTATGAATAATCACACCTATGGAATAATTACAAATAGTCTTCGAAATTGAAATCCAAAGGGAGACATGAAAGTGAACTAGGGACCAAAGTTCCCTAAGATCCCTCTCCACACCCCTATACACCCTACAGTTTCACTCACCCCACAAAATGCATAAACCTGCACAAACACTAGCAAGCCAAAGAATCAGCCTTTCTTCCCAAAAGGCGAATTGAGGAGGAACTCCTCAATCATAGCATTTGAGAATGGTAACAATTATTGCACCATGACAAATAAAACAAAATAGGAAATTCTTCTGAATGATGTATCATGTGTAAGCCTCCTCTAATAAGGGTGGTTATAAAAACCATGACTTCTATGGGTATCATAGTCTTGAATATCCAAATGTGTAGTTTTGGAAGGAGTCATTTGGAACGTTGCTTTCTGGGTGGAAAGGATAAAGCAGATTTGATTAAAACCTCCCTAAATGAACTGGAACCATCTTTGCAAGTCCTCTTAACCATTGCGCAATGTTATCGGCTAATGCAATAAGATTGACTCATTATTCAGTTTCAATGTTATTAAGGCCCTTTCTATATATTTTTGAAAAATCATTAGGCATATAATTTATAGTCATAGCCTCTAATTGATGGAAAACCTATACAATAAGATTGATGACATGTTTTACACAACCAAATCAAGGCTGACAAAAGTAGCCAAAAAATATTTCTTTGCTATTTGTTGGGTCTTGGCTTGAGAGGAGTAACAAATTGTTTAAGGACGTGGAGGGGGTTTGGGAGGAGGATTGGTTGGTAGGCTAGTTTAATGACTCTAATTGGGTGTGTTGGTCTCTATAGAGTTTTATAATTTTCTTGGGTTTTATAATTATATTTTCTTAACAAGAAGGAAAACTTTTCATTAATGCAATGAAAAGAGACTAATGCTTAAATGACACAATTCCTACCGGAAGGAAAAGAAAACAAAACCAATTGAGGCATAAAACTTGAAAAGAATATCAAACAAGGAGGTTTGCTAGAGCACACCAAGAAGAGGCCAACAAACAAACCGAGCTGAACCAAACTCTGAACATAACTTAGCCAAAAAGCAAGATCCACATATGTTAATTAAAGATGAGAACTTTGGAGGAACTGAATTGGTCTTTGCAATTGGTGATAAAGATTGATGATCTTCAATTGAATGATCTGACGTCAACCGAGGATAAAATTCAAAAACGTTAGCAAAAGAATCAATAATATAAAGATCTTCAATTTGTGTTCTCTCTCGCTCGACGCTGCTCAAACTAATTTCAGATTCACCTTCAGAATCAATATCATTCATATGAAAATGGAGGACAATTTTCTTAGGAGAGAATTAACAACACCTTTAATTAATTTCAGATTTGCCTATCAATATGTTTAAGTTTTATTGTTATGGATTAGAGCCTCTTTTGAGTAGTTGGCTTCTTTGGTGTGGGCTGCGTTTTTATCGCCGTGGACATTTTGTTTTGTATTCTTTCCATTCTTCTCAATGAATGATTGGTTTCTCATGCGCAGAAAAAAAAAAAAAAAAAAAGAAGAAGAAGAAGAAAAGATTAATAAAACTCTACTAATTCGATAATGATACCTGTTCCATTTTGGTTTTCCAAAAATGGCTTTTGTACTTCTTATTTGAACCATGTTGGGTAAATGGATGATCAATGGGGGAATGTGCTGCTATTGAAGTCGCCATGAATGACATCCATTTTGGTGCCTGTGACTAATGGATGTCAGAATACATAGTCCATATCTGTAATTACATTATGAGATTATTCTTGGTCAAAGTATCCTAACTCTGATGTGGATTTGCAGGTTTTTGTAGCACTTCTTAGAACTTGTCAACCAGAGAATAAAATGTTGGTCAAGCAGGCCCTTGATATACTAATGCCAGCCCTTCCACGAAGATTGCCTCTTGGCGACTCTCGGATGCCAATTTGGATTAGATATACCAAAAAAATACTGGTTGAGGAGGGCCACTCAATTCCTAATTTGATTCATATTTTCCAACTAATTGTGCGACATTCAGATCTCTTCTACAGTTGCAGAGCTCAATTTGTTCCACAGATGGTGAATTCTCTCAGTCGTCTAGGTTTGCCATATAATACTACAGCAGAAAATAGAAGACTTGCAATTGATCTTGCCGGGTTGGTTGTTGGTTGGGAACGACAAAGACAAAATGAAATAAAGCATGTAACTGAAAGCGATGCCCCTAGCCACAGCAGTGATGGATTAACTTCATGTCCTCCTGGTGCTGATCCCAAGCGTTTGGTTGAGGGTTCTACATTCCCTGAAGATTCAACCAAGCGGGTCAAGGTTGAACCTGGTCTTCAATCTCTCTGTGTCATGTCTCCTGGTGGTGCATCATCAATGCCAAATATAGAGACCCCTGGGTCAACAACACAACCTGATGAAGAATTTAAACCGAATGCTGCAATGGAGGAAATGATTATAAATTTTCTAATAAGGGTAAGCAAATATTTTTTTGTTCTTTCACGTATCATTAGTTTGCAAGTGCTGCTTCAATTATTGTCACTGTAACTATGTAATTCCGTTGCCTCATTACATTAATAGTTGTCCATCTTATGCCTCAGTAGTGTGGATTATGACAATGAAAAGCTTGTTTCTTGTATAAAAAAACTCTAGTTCTTATTATCTTCCCTAGAGTGCATGTATTGTAGATTCTTCTATTTTTCTTGATTCTTCTTTCCGAAAAGTAATGTTCAGTTGCTCTCATTAATTTTATTTCTAGTATTATTTCGGTGAGTAGTGGCAGATCGTTTTTCATTTAGTGGTCTTTAAGCTATTGGCTATGGCTATTTGATTTGCTATATTTTATATAAGTAAAAGATGTCAAAGAACTGAAACTAGAACGATATCTTATTGCAGAATATTGTGGAAATGCCATCTTTATAGTGCATCATGATCTTGTTTTGAATTGATCATGTATGAATATATTTATTAGGCTTTTAACAGTTATACTTTCTATGGATAAAGGTTGCATTGGTGATAGAGCCTAAGGACAAGGAGGCAACTGCCATGTATAAGCAAGCGTTAGAGCTTCTCTCTCAGGCTCTGGAGGTGTGGCCAAATGCTAATGTGAAATTCAATTATCTGGAGAAGTTGCTCAGTAGCATCCAGCCATCTCAGTCCAAGGACCCTTCCACTGCCCTTGCACAGGGCTTGGATGTAATGAACAAAGTCTTAGAGAAGCAGCCACATCTGTTTGTCAGAAATAATATCAATCAAATATCTCAAGTATGTTGCTGATCCCTTTATTATCCCAACAACGTAGCATGTACTTCAATTAAATTAAGATCACGTTTCTTATCTTCTTGGACAGATTCTAGAACCATGTTTTAAGCACAAGATGTTAGATGCTGGAAAATCATTATGCTCCCTGTTAAGAATGGTATTTGTGGCTTATCCTTTGGAAGGGGTCACAACACCACCAGATGTGAAGTTGCTGTATCAGAAAGTTGACGAGCTAATAAAAAATCACATTAATAATCTAACTGCCCCTCAAACATCATCTGAGGATAACACTGCTTCTTCCATTAGTTTTGTCCTGCTTGTAATTAAAACTTTGACGGAGGTGCAGAAGAACCTAATTGATCCGTATAACCTGGGTCGTATTCTTCAGCGCCTAGCACGAGATATGGGATCGTCAGCAGGTTCTCATTTGAGACAAGTATGAAACATCACTTTTTCGTTCTCTATTAAGAAAAACTACTAGTCCTCCACGGCATTTTAATCTTTCCACACCACGAATACCTGATCTTACATTGATTATGTTTCCTTCATGCATGAGGTTGCCTGATTTGGATCATTAAATTGGGTGTTTATTGGATTTCCTCTTTTTTCTTTTTTTTTTTTCCCTTTTTTCTTCACTATTGAAAATTACAATCAATTAATGTTCTGGTACTGAATGAATCTTATCTCGTGCATTTGTCTCTTTTTTCCATTAATTCAATAAAACAAAAGAACAAGTTTTTTTTGCTGTATTTTGGTCTCTATAGAATATGCTCTCATGCAAAACATGGTTTCTTTTGCTTTGCCATTTTCGAGGCCGCAGAAGCATGGGATATTTTCTGTTGATATTATAAACTGAAGTTGTACGGAGAAATAAGATAGCCTCTATAATTTCTTCAATGGGAATGTTGTTAGGAACCAAGGTAATATGGGCTACCTTTCTCCCATATTGGTTAGAATAGGATGACCAATGTGGTACTTAAGTTGCTTGGCTCGCGCACCTCAATAGGTAGCTTTTGGGGTAGGGCCCTCCAAGGTGCTTAAGTACCTAACAATGGTATCAAAGCTGAAGGTAGTATGGGCTACCTTTGTCCCACATTGGTTAGAATGAGATGACCAATGTGGTATTTAAGTGGCTTGGCTTTCCCACCTCAATGGCTAGCTTTTGGGGTGTAGTCCTCCAGGGTGCTTGAGTACCTAACAATTGTACAGTCTTGTATTTATAACTCACTTGACGCGTTACTTCCTGGACCTCAACCTGGGTTTATGTGGAAAGACTCTTTTGGATGAAGAGGGCCTATTTACTTTAGGCAATTAAGATAATGGTACAAAGTAAATAAAGTTTATACAGAAATAAATCTCTAGCATTAGAGAGAAAAAAAGAAAAGAAAAAGAAAAAGAAAATGAAAATGAATCTGTTGTAGAAGTTAGAGTTTTAATGAAAAGTAACACTACATGCTATAAATGTTAGGTCTCTCTTCATTAGCTCTCTCACCATTTATTTGTTATAAAAGTTGTTTTCTTCTATCCTTATGATAAACGTATTCCTTTATAATTTATTGGTTGGAGAGCCCTTCTATTGGCTTGGGTTCTCCTAGTCATTATTCCTATGCATGTACTTTGTCTTTTTTAAATATGGATATTATTTTTGAAAATTCAAAAAATACGTCGAGCTTATGATTTATGTTTTTTGATTGTATTATCGTCATCAGGGTCAAAGGATGGATCCTGATTCTGCAGTAACTTCTTCTCGTCAAAGTGCTGATGTCGGAACAGTCATCTCCAATTTGAAGTCTGTTTTGAAACTCATTAATGAAAGAGTCATGCTTGTTCCTGAGTGCAAGCGTTCTGTAACTCAAATCATGAATTCGCTGTTGTCAGAAAAAGGCACTGATGCCAGTGTGCTGCTCTGCATACTTGATGTGATAAAGGGGTGGATTGAGGATGACTTCAGTAAAATGGGCACATCTGTCTCATCCAGTTCTTTTCTTGCTCCTAAGGAAATTGTCTCTTTTCTTCAGAAGCTATCACAAGTGGATAAGCAAAACTTCTCTTCCAGTGCTGCAGAAGAGTGGGATGGAAAATATCTGCAGCTCCTTTATGAAATTTGTGCTGATTCAAATAAGTGAGTGCTAATTTTGTTTTTCTAAATTTCCTGCGCTTGGATGAAGTAATAACAATATCGATTTTTTGTTATCTAGATATCCCTTGTCTCTGCGTCAAGAAGTATTTCAGAAGGTTGAACGTCAGTTCATGCTGGGTTTGAGGGCAAGAGATCCTGAAATTAGGAAAAAGTTCTTCGCACTATATCATGAATCTCTTGGGAAAACATTGTTTACAAGGCTCCAATACATCATCCAGATACAGGACTGGGAAGCTTTAAGTGATGTATTCTGGCTCAAACAGGGCCTTGATCTCCTTTTGGCAGTGTTAGTTGAGGATAAGCCTATAACCCTTGCCCCGAATTCTGCAAGGTTACCACCTCTTCTGGTATCTGGTCATGTTGCAGATTCCTCTGTGGTGCAGCACCCGGTTATTGATGCTCAAGAGGGTATTGAGGATGCCCCTTTAACATTTGATTCCCTTGTTCTTAAGCATGCACAATTTTTAAATCGGATGAGTAAACTTCAGGTAATTGAATGTCTTGCTCGTTAGGAACTAATTATCATTCTATCCCTCATTCTTGTCTCTGATTATTCATCAAAGATATTGCCACCCACTGGTTACTGTAATTGTTAAACTGGTACTACAGTTGTTTTGAAGAAATTTGGTAGACTAGTCTTTTCTGATGTAAAGAAATTTAACATGTTTTACTCCGTAGGTGGCTGATCTTATTATTCCATTGAGAGAATTGGCCCATACTGATGCAAATGTCGCGTATCATCTATGGGTTTTGGTTTTCCCTATTGTCTGGGTCACACTGCACAAGGAAGAGCAGGTGGCACTGGCCAAACCAATGATTGGCCTCTTGTCAAAGGATTATCACAAGAAACAGCAAGCAAACAGACCGAATGTTGTGCAGGCACTTCTAGAAGGGCTCCAGCTGAGTCATCCTCAGCCTCGGATGCCGAGTGAGCTCATTAAATATATCGGCAAGACTTACAATGCATGGCATATAGCACTGGCTCTTCTGGAAAGTCATGTTATGTTGTTCATGAATGAGACAAAATGTGCCGAGTCTCTAGCTGAGCTATACCGCTTACTCAACGAGGAAGATATGAGGTGTGGACTGTGGAAAAGGAAGGCAAACACTGCAGAAACTAAAGCTGGACTTTCGCTAGTTCAGCATGGTTACTGGCAGCGTGCTCAAAGCCTATTTTATCAATCAATGGTTAAAGCAACCCAAGGTACATATAATAACACTGTACCGAAGGCTGAAATGTGTCTTTGGGAAGAACAATGGCTTTGCTGTGCTAGTCAACTTAGTCAATGGGAAGCTTTGGCGGACTTTGGGAAGAGCATTGAAAATTATGAAATACTGCTTGACAGTCTATGGAAAGTGCCTGATTGGGCATACATGAAAGAGCATGTTATACCAAAAGCTCAAGTTGAAGAAACACCAAAACTTCGTTTAATTCAAGCATATTTTTCTCTTCATGATAGGAGTACAAATGGTGTAGCAGATGCAGAAAATATAGTTGGAAAAGGAGTTGATCTTGCTTTAGAACAATGGTGGCAGTTACCTGAAATGTCAGTTCATGCCAGGATTCCACTTTTGCAACAATTCCAGCAGCTAGTTGAAGTGCAGGAATCATCTAGAATTCTTGTTGACATAGCCAATGGAAACAAACATTCAGGAAGTTCTGTTGTTGGTGTACATTCAAATCTCTACGCAGATTTAAAGGATATCCTTGAGACTTGGAGACTTCGAATTCCAAATGAATGGGATAGTATGATTGTTTGGTGTGATTTACTGCAGTGGAGAAACGAGATGTATAATGCTGTGATCGATGCATTTAAGGATTTTGGCAACACAAATTCCCAACTCCATCACCTTGGTTTTCGTGACAAAGCATGGAATGTCAATAAACTTGCTCATGTTGCTCGTAAACAAGGACTTTATGATGTTTGTGTGGCAATACTTGATAAGATGTATGGTCATTCAACCATGGAAGTGCAGGTATTATGAAGTGTTCCCTACTTCATATGAGCTTTGAGAAAAATTAGTATTGGTTTACAATCTGTGGTTTATTGAAAAATTGAGATGTTTATATCATATATTTTAGGACTTCTAAACTGTCGCCGTGTTATTTATTTTTCAAGTGTTTGCGTAGCACCATGTTAGTATAAGTGATCTTCTGATAAAAAGTACGCACATCACCTACAGATAGGTTTTCTGGTTAGTTATTAGAGTAACTTTACATATCAGTTGATACACAAGAAACTATTAGTTCAAATTGCAAGATGGGGGGTGAATAAGATCACTTTTTAATATGGTGGAAGATGCATTTATTGCGTTTGTTCATCCATATTATTTTATTACATGTTTGGGGTATGAACCAGGAGGATGGGGAGTCTCATTGGGTCCTCTGTTGTATGGTTGTAGGAGGCTTTTGTGAAGATAAGAGAACAGGCAAAGGCTTACTTGGAGATGAAGGGAGAACTCACAAGTGGCCTGAATCTGATCAACAGCACTAATTTAGAGTATTTTCCCGTGAAACATAAAGCAGAAATTTTTCGTCTCAAGGGAGATTTCCAGCTGAAGTTAAGTGATCCAGAAGGTGCTAATCAATCATACTCCAATGCAATAACTCTTTTCAAGAATTTGCCCAAGGGATGGATAAGCTGGGGGAACTACTGTGACATGGTATTTCTTCCTATCTTCTTCCTTCATCTATTTCAGCTTTTAAGATGTAATATCAGCTGAGTTAGGTATAATTCCCTTTCAGGCTTACAAAGAATCCCATGATGAGACTTGGTTGGAATATGCTGTTAGCTGCTTTCTTCAAGGCATTAAATTTGGCATTTCCAACTCAAGAAACCATCTAGCTCGTGTATTATATCTTCTGAGTTTTGATACCCCCAATGAGCCTGTGGGCCGAGCATTTGACAAGTTTTTGGATCAAATACCACATTGGGTTTGGCTGTCCTGGATTCCTCAACTCTTACTATCCTTGCAGAGGACAGAAGCCCCTCACTGTAAACTTGTTCTTCTGAAAATTGCAAATGTTTATCCTCAGGTGAATCTTGTACATTTTCTTAATAATATTTCCCTTCACTCATTTTCTATTAACTGAAAATTACCTGTAAAATTTCAGGCATTGTATTACTGGCTCCGTACTTATTTGCTTGAAAGGCGAGATGTTGCAAATAAGTCTGAGCTAGGGAGGATGGCAATGGCTCAACAAAGAATGCAACAAAATGCCGCTTCGGCTGGTTCTCTTGGTCTGGCTGATGGAGGTTCTAGAGCAGCTCATGGTGGCAGTACTACCCCTACTGATAACCAAGTTCACCAAGGCACTCAATCAGGTAGTGGAATTGGATCTCATGATGGTGGTAATGCTCACAGCCAAGATCCCGAAAGGACCACTGGAGCGGACAGCAGCACGCATGCCGGAAATGATCAATCTCTCCCACAACCTTCTTCAAATGTCAATGAAGGTACTCAAAATGCATTAAGACGCAGTGCTGCCTTGGGCTTAGTGGGTTCTGCTGCCAGTGCATTTGATGCTGCAAAGGATATAATGGAGGCTCTTAGAAGCAAGCACACTAATTTGGCTAGTGAACTTGAGGTAACGGTCATTTCTTTATATTTTCTTTATTACCGTCTGCCACTTCCCTCCCAGTCAGGGTGATAATTATGGTGATTAACATTTGTTTCCTTAATACTTAAAATAATCGTGCTTCTTTATTCTTCCTGTTGGGATGAATTTATGAATACCGTGGGAAGTAACATCTGTTTAATATTCTTCCATTAAAGAATTCTCACTCTGGGGATTTTTTGTATTGCATTGCTATATGTGCTTATCTATGCTTAACTTTCTTTGAGTGAACGAGAGGACGTATTCTGAACTCTATTTGGTAAATTACTATGGATGACACAAGCTTTTATTTTTTTATTATTTTTTTAATAAGAAAAACTATTGTGAGGGAAGGGGTGAGTGGATAAGGAATTTTTATTGTGAGAGACGTAAAATGGAGGAAGGAGAGTGAAGGATAAGGAATGCGGGCTTCTCCCTTTATCCAAAGATGTTACAGAAAGGTTTTCCTTAAAATGGAATTTTTTTTTTCTTTTTCCTTTTTCTTTTTGATGTGTTAAACAATTAGTTTTTTAGTTTGTTTATAAGTTTTCCTTAAATATTTGTTTTGACTGGTTACTTGTTTATAACCGGTTATATAAGTTGTTAGTTAAGTTTGTTTGATCCTTGCCTCTAAATAAAGGCTGGATCCTTCATTTGAGAGGCATTAGTAAACATTTTGATTCAACAATCCATTGGTTTACACCACTTTTCATGAGTTCCTCATATTGTGGACTATAATTTGGTTTCTTTTTCTTTTTATTTTCATGATTTCCTCATATTGTAGACTCTAGTTTGGTTTGTGCTATTCAACAAGTGAACTAATAGGCTTTAAGTGAGGAGGAAAGGATGACACCAGGGTTTTTATGCTGGAAGTCCTACTTTATATCGTGTTAAAATTGCCTATACCTATATTTATTTTTACTTGGCCCTAGTGGATCATGATGCATAAAATGAACATTTCCTTCGGCAGATTCTACTCACAGAAATTGGTTCAAGGTTTGTTACTCTGCCAGAGGAGAGACTTCTCGCTGTGGTTAATGCATTGCTTCATCGTTGCTACAAGTATCCCACTGCAACAACAGCTGAGGTTCCTCAATCACTGAAAAAGGAGCTCTCTGGAGTTTGCAAGGCTTGCTTCTCAGCTGATGCCGTTAATAAGCATGTTGATTTTGTGAGGGAGTACAAGCAAGATTTTGAACGTGATCTTGATCCAGAGAGCACTTCCACTTTCCCCGCAACTCTGTCAGAATTGACTGAGAGATTGAAACACTGGAAAAATGTCCTTCAGGGAAATGTTGAGGACAGGTTTCCTGCAGTCTTGAAATTAGAAGAAGAAAGCCGAGTGTTGCGTGACTTCCATGTGGTTGATGTGGAGGTACCAGGACAATACTTTACCGATCAGGTATATTTGAAGAGGTCCTTAATTTTTTAACCTGTGTTAGGCTGTTAGCTATAAGTATACTAGAAGTCAAAGCTCTTAGAGTTTTATGTAAGAAACACAAATTAAATGCGAGTTATTAATATAATATATTTAAAAAAAAAAAAAAAAAAAAAAAAAAAATTTTTTGGTAAACTGCCAATAGAAAAATATTAATACATTTCTTATCCATAAAAACCATACGATTATGAATAGTGAGATAATCCTAGAGGTCGTATGTTTGAATCTTTCCTTGAGCTTAATAAGGAAAGCATTTGATGTCTCCAGAGTGGGCTTTGTGGAAGAGGCTAACCTTTTCAAAGTAAAGGAAAAAAAATGAGAGAATAAAATTTTAAGAAATGTGGTTTTTAGTTAAGAGAGTGTTTAAATATCAATGGATTTAGCAATATATGTCTTACAAATTTTGAAATAAAATAACCGCGTAGGCATGCTTCTTTGACCGAGGCACACACCTCAAATGAGGGTGCTTCCCGTAAAAAAAGTGGTGGCGATGGTGCTTAGTGCTTAGGTGCATCAATATATCAATGAACGGTTTTCTCCCACTAAAGCAATTCTAGTAAGTGGTATTTTATGGTGTAAGCCACACCTAGGGGCGTCTATCAGAATGAAACAGTTCTTTAACTCATAAAGAAATTCTAATGAGATGTATTTATGTTGTATGGTTGTGAGTTTTAGATGTTATGTTTTGTCCTTAGCTCTTTGTATTTAATAATCGTTTTTCAAAAAAATAAAAAAGTAAAAAATGAAAATCGATTGAACCACTCTAAGTAGAAGAAACAATTACCATTTTAGCTGCTGGCATCTCATTTATGTTAATGCATGACAAGCTTATGTAAATATGATCAGGAAATTGCACCTGACCATACCGTGAAGTTAGATAGAGTTGGAGCAGACATTCCAATTGTCCGAAGACATGGGAGTAGTTTCCGACGCTTGACTTTAATTGGGTCCGATGGTTCACAGCGTCATTTTATAGTCCAAACATCCTTGACCCCTAATGCTAGGAGTGACGAGCGCATTTTGCAGCTCTTCCGAGTTATGAATCAAATGTTCGATAAGCACAAGGAATCAAGACGCCGCCACTTGTGTATTCACACTCCAATCATAATTCCTGTTTGGTCTCAGGTTAGAATTCATTTTCTGGGGATTTGACTAACTTAAATGCGAGGCATGCAAGCATCATCTGATTGACTGCTGCATGTAAATTTTAAACTTCAGATTTTTTTTAAATATAAAATTTTCCTGATTATAGTTCTTGCATGTATAGGTACGCATGGTGGAAGATGATTTGATGTATAGCACTTTTCTTGAGGTGTATGAAAATCACTGTGCAAGAAACGACCAAGAGGCAGACCGTCCAATTACATATTTCAAAGAGGAATTGAATCAAGCCATATCTGGCCAAATCTTGCCAGAAGCGGTCGTAGATCTTCGCCTCCAAGCTTTTGGTGATATAGCAAGAAACCTTGTAAACGAGGGCATATTTTCTCAGTACATGTATAAGACATTACTCAGTGGAAACCACATGTGGGCTTTTAAAAAGCAGTTTGCCATCCAACTAGCCCTTTCGAGTTTTATGTCTTACATGCTACAGATTGGGGGAAGGTCACCAAACAAGATTTATTTTGCTAAGAACACGGGGAAAATTTTCCAAACAGATTTTCACCCTGCATACGATGCGAATGGTATGATCGAGTTCAACGAACCAGTGCCTTTCAGGTTAACGAGGAATATGCAAGCCTTCTTCTCAAATTTTGGAGTGGAAGGCTTAATTGTTTCTGCCATGTGTTCTGCTGCTCAGGCAGTTGTTTCACCAAAGGTAGATCTTAGAAATCTTTTCTTATAGCTCTGTTGTATGACTGTTGACAACATGTAACTTACAAATCTTGGTTTTCAAATCTCAGCAAAATCAGCATTTGTGGCATCAACTTGCTATGTTCTTCCGTGATGAGTTACTGTCATGGTCCTGGCGAAGACCCCTCGGTATGCCTTTAGCATCCATTGCAGCTGGTGGTATGAACCCTGCTGACTTCAAGCAGAAGGTCACTACCAATGTTGATCTTGTCATTGGCCGGATTAATGGAATAGCACCTCAATATTTCTCCGAGGAAGTAAGGCTTCTAACCTCAATCCCATATAATTGCTGTATGGCTATTCTTGTTGAAGAGTAAAATTAGCGTTCCACTAATCACTCGCACGCGTATAGTCAAAAGCACGTAGCAGTTAGCACTTTGCTTTATTTCCTTTAATTTTAAGTCGGTGGGTTGACCTGTATATACTTTGTATATATACAGCACTGAGAGTCTGTTGCTTTTTATCATTTACGAGTAATATGTCTATGAGACTAGGAATTTATAGAAAGTAATCAATATAGTTCATCATAACACATTTTTGTGTTTTTTACTATCTGCAATTTCTTTTGACCTTCCATACTTCCTTCCACCAGGAGGAGAATGCCATGGACCCACCTCAGTCGGTACAAAGGGGTGTGTCAGAGCTGGTTGATGCTGCCTTGCAGCCAAAGAATCTATGCATGATGGACCCAACATGGCATCCCTGGTTTTGATTAAGGTACAATCCACAACTAGGAAACAGGAGGGAAAGGATACAAATTTTGCACACTGATATTTGGGGTCCACTTCTAACATATTAATGTTGTGCATAGCTAATTATGAGTCCTTGACGACTCCTCTCGACCCCTCAATATTGTAGATGATTACTAGTGTTGATAGGCAAAATTTATCTACAATTTCCAATCTTGTTTCCCATGTGTATATAAAGGGGCAAGGTTTTTTGTATATTGTGGGTCACATATGTCAGTTCTCACATCTTTCCAACACCAAATATTCACTTTGTTCATAGCCACAGAGAACAGTGCATCACCGACGCCTTAAGGGGCATGGAAATACTGAAAATATCAGTTATTTCCAGGGAGGAAGAAAGATATATGTTTAACCACAATTAGAATTTTTAGAGTTATTAGTTTGTTCTAATTTATACGGCTGACGCTATCACTGATTTAAATCCTTATTTGTCATGCTTTCTGAAGCTTAAGTTGAATCATAAATGTATTTCAACTACTTTTTTCCTTTTAGATTTTTCAAGCCACTCTTAATTATCGAAAAGTTCAAGAACTTTACGAAGATAAGAATCACTTTCTAAAGTTTAAAACTAAATGTTGCATCTTTTATTTTTCTTTTTAAAAAGAATTTTCAGATGTTTATAAGTGCTTTAAAAGACGCCAAAAATATACATTTCAGATTTTGGTTAGTTGAAGTTATTCTAGACAATGTTGGGAACTTTACGTATTCCTACTGTCATTGTTACATGTATCATCATATTAAAATGTTGGAATAATCACATTAATAATTGCATTGACAGTTATTTTTTGTGGACGAGTCTTTAGACACCCCTTTATTACGGCTCTTTTGGATATTTTCTGGGTCCTCCATTTTGTATGAGAATGATATCATACAATCTTTTGCTTGATTTTTATTAATGTATGATCCATCTTTTTCTTCATTAGTGTTTGTAGCAATAGATCTGGAAACAGGACAATGGCAAAGCAAATTCTGCAGTTTGTTAGGCGAGTCTTGTCATATGATTTATGTGGACAAATGTTGGTTGACAATAGTAGCTTTCCCTATGAAAACATGTGGCGTGTTATCTGATAAGTTTTCTTGTGAATGGAAGTTGGTTTGCCAATTTGTGTAGTTAAGTTTTTTTAGTACAATTTGTGTAATTAAATTGGGTAGATATAAAGTAACTTGTTAACTTTTCATTATCTGTGCATTACAGCTCTAGTTTTCATTGAATGTTTGTTTTTAAATTTGTGTTGACACATCATTGACGTTATGCACCCTAACCTTTATCTCTTCCAAACTGTACCATTATTGCACAGATAATCCAATTTTAGGAAAACCACTTTCCTTTTACCAAACTGCTGGAAAAAAAGAATAATAATAATACTACGAGAAAATATAAATGGAGTTTAAGATGCCACGTATTGAAAGATATTGGTTGTCTCTTCAATTATTTATCTTTTTATCGAAGGTCAAAAGGAAAGTGCCAACGGACCCGTACCGGGCCACTCTTCTCATTCTGGGCCCATTGTTCTTATTTCCGGCCCTACACTGTCAAAGCTTGTGGCCCAACAATTGCATTCTCATTATTTTTAAAATCTAAAACTATAAATTTGAATTTTAAAAATCTAATTTTAGCCCTTAGATGTTACAGAATTGACTAGATTTATTGTTAAAAAAAAAAAATGGAAGAAGAAGAAGACAGAACTACGGGTATTTTATGAAATACTTGATTTATTTAATTTTAAGAATAACAATTGAACACTTCGATTCTGAGCTTAAAAACTTTTTGCACGTTTAGTACATTCTTGCGCCAAATAATATAAAAATTTGGATAAATTTTCTGCCTTTACAATGTGTGTATCATGTGGACAATTTTTAGTTTACCTACTCCCTTTGTTTCACACTATGATTTTGACTTTAAAAATAATTTCTTGAAGCTGAGGAACTTGATTTTTTTCTTTTAATCTGTTAGTGTTTAGGCCAACTATAATATTATGAGGCAACTTGCCTGACTCCACAGTTCGAGTGTCAAGAAAACTTGTAATATATTAAATTTTAGATAAGTAACCACCATTGAATTTTAAAGGAGGTTGATGAGATAATTAGTATGACTTTTTTCTTTTTTACTTGCATTGGCCTCACCTTTGACGAAGAACATTTTTAATACTACGAGATCATACTCTTTTTATTCACACTAGGATTATACTTTTATAATTGTTCTCTTTAAAGTTGGTAGCCTCCACATTATTATTATTTTTTTTTTTCAGAAAAGTTGCATACATCATATGCAAGTGAAATGAGTATCATATACACTATCATATACCCATAATTTTCCTCTCAATGTGTACTAATTTTAGCTATTTCTATATTCACGTTCACATATGAAAATTTTCATTTCTTCCATGTGAGTTTATCCTTGTATTTTTGTTTTAATACAACCAAATGTAAGAAATAAAACCAAACTTTTCGATGGAAGTAAATATTCTAAAATTTAACATCTAAGCTATGTTCACATTGTTGAAAGAAAATACAACGATATCATAAAGCATTCTCTTAAAATAACAATAAAACATTACAAATAAAATATTCAAACCTACACATGCGGGAAAGACTAGTGCACTATTTGATTTATATTTTAAGTGCTAATATGAACGTGGTTCAGTTAAATTTAAAATATTTATTCATTTGTTAAGATTAAGGTTTCGATCTCCAATCTCGTTATTTAAATGATTTGCTGGATAATCGCTATGTAAATGATTTATACCAAGATTTCATTAGATGAAATTAAATATCTATTTATATTAAAAAGAGGAAATCAGAGAATAGTAATGTATATATTCAGTCAAAGTTTATTTTTATTAGTTAAATTATGGGTTTGATTTCAATTTTTAGTTTTTTAGTTTCAAAATATTACCATTTAAATTATCAACCAACTAAAAAGATTCTAAGTTATCAAGTTGAGAAAAAATGATTTTTTAACCTCAAGGAAAGAGAGAGAAAAAAAAACGAAACCGTTGAAGTAAGTAGTCAGAGGTTAGATTCTTTTAACTTTTTATATTGTTGAACTCAACCAAATAAATAATATTAGATTTTGTAAATGATAAATTTGATTCCTATTAGTTTACAAAAAATTAAATTTTAAGGGAAATGTTTTGATAAAATCTTCGTAGATACCATAAGAACTATTTTATTAAAAGAATGAGATCGAATTTTAATTTTATATCATATAAATTAAAATTAGTTCTCCGTTATACGAACCAAATTTGTAATTTAATATAAAACAAAAAAAATTAACAGAAATTTGTAGAAAATCACAAAATTCAAAGTCCGACTAACAAATGTTCTGTCATTGTCCATTTTTCCCCTATGTATTTGCCTCAATTTTCGTTACCAAATTCTTGTGTTGTTTAACATGGTTGCAAATTTGGGAACTCCATTTAAATTTGGTGTACTGAAGAAGTTGGCATGTACCCAAAATAAGTTACCAAGTAACTATTTGCCAACCCTTATCATATATATATTTCTTAGTTTCATTTCATTTTAGTACTTTCAATATATTTTAAATTAATCATTTGAAGTTAATTTTTTTATTAATTTTAATTAAATAATAATAATAATTTCATGAAAAAAAGACTGGATTTATTTTTATAATTTATAAAGAAAATGTCGATAGACATTAATTTTTTTAATAAAAATAGTGTAAGACCTAATTTTAAGATTGATTAATAATAGAAAAACCACAGTTGAATAATAAAAAATATATTGATCAAAATAAAACTAAAATCAATTCCACAGACTAAGATAATATATTGACCAACATCATTTTTAAGGGTTTTTTTATTGTGTGTTAGATTTCTATTACAATGTCTGTATAAAATTAATTTATATGATTGAAATAATTTATTTCCTTTTAGAAGTTATACTATTCAATCAAGGAATAGAGATTCAAGACCTAAAAATGATATCTCATCTCTAGGATGAAAAGTCATCTTAATTATCTATGAGCTAAACTCACTTGACTAAAAATTTTCAATTTAATTTTTTATATTTTAAGTTTTTGTAATACATTTTTTTTTCTTCTTCTAAATCTTTGTCAAATCACTAACTACCATATCGGGTAAGTTTATTATCCGACAACATTAACATTCATTGTTGGTGACATAGGTGTTTAAATGACCCGACAATCTGGATTACCCAACCTAAAATATAAGGGTTGTGTTGGGTTAGTTTTGTTCTTGGATTGGGTAGGGTTAAACTTTTTCTATTTTTGATGGGTTGGGTTGGGTTGGGTTACGGGTTGGCCAAAATTGACCAAACCCAAATTATATATATATATATATATATTTCTCTTTTTTTTAAAGTTTAATTACTTTGTATTAATTAATTTGTGATTTTTTAATATTTTTCTTTTAAAATTGTTATGATATTTGTCTCTGTATCATACATAGATATTTGATATTTAACATTTGAATTTTATGATATTTTAGTTATTAGTTATATGTTGTAGATAAATTTACACATTTTTAATTAAAAAGAAAATATAAGTTATAACTCGACAACCTAATCCAAACCAGAATTTTAAGGGTTAGGTTGGAGACTTTGTATGGGCTTTTGGTTGTCAACCCAACTAACTTGAATTTTCGGGTTGGTCCAAAAAATATCCTCAACCCAACCCAACCCAACCCATGTACACCCCTAATTGGCGAGGAACAAAAAAATTTAGAATATGAAAACATAAGCAATTAAATTCAAACTTTAAAAAGTACTGGCTCATTTTCTAAATTAAAGTTTGTGGTTAAAATGTTTCTAGATTTTAAGACGAGTCTAATAAGTATACAACATAGTAAATTTTTTAAAAAGATTCAGTGATATATAAGACACACAATTGAATTTTTTATCTAGTAAAATTCTATACTTTCATTTTGGTATATTGTAGACACAAAAATAAAATTTTGAATGATGTGTTAGCAAAGTCAACAATTTAAAAACTTATTGAAGATTTTTAAAAATTCAAAAATTAAATTTATAATATATTTAAATACATCTTAAAATAAAGCTATAAAAGAACCATCAAACATATTTAAAAAAGAAAAAAAAAAAAGATTTACCATGTTAGAAAAAGAATTGAGGATGCATTAAAATGAAAAGAAAAAACCCTAACACCTATCATTAATACTATATTTAGCCTAAAAGAGAAATAGAAACAATTACTTGAAGCTTGAAAAGGCCTAGACTTTGTTCACTTCACGCGGAAAATATAATGAGGTGAAGTGTCGAAACCAACCCTATGAAATACAAATAAGAAAACAAAGCCGCATTGTCCTCTTTAGTCTTTTCATGTTTTGGCTTTCCGTCACACTTACACACCGATTACTTCCCAATCCCAACTTAACCGACATGACATGTCAGCTTCTTAATAGTCAATAAAGACATCTTTTTGTTCAAACTTCAAACCCAAACGTCCACACTTCCTCTCACTCTTCACACCTTTTTTTTATTTTTTATTTTTATTTTTTTCCTTTTTTCTTCTTTTAACTTCTACCCTACCGTTTACCAATGAATTACCTTTTTTTTTTAGTGTATATATGTAAAGAAGAAAAATTTTCCGTTTTTAAATAAAATAAATAAATAAAACTAAAATATTTATAAATATAAAGAGATTTTGCTCTCAATTCGCAATACACACAAATAATAGTTTATCGCAATCTAGATAAACTGTGATATTTTACTATTATTTATAAATACTTTCAATAATTTTGTCATTTAAAATAATTTTTATAAAACAAAGTTTTTAATCGAATTAAATTTTAATAGGTATTAATTTATCTTATATTTTAAAAAGTTATAACAATTTAATTTTTACTACGATAAATTTTATCGAAATCAAGTGTAAGTTTTTATTACAAAATAATTTATTATTTATAGTTTATAAGAAAATTTGACCTCCAATCATTTTATTGATCTACTTGTATAAAAAAAATTAACATTTAGGACTAAGTCATTAGAAGTTATAAATATTAAAGTTTAGTTAATAACTTGTTATGAGTTTAAAAGTATATAAACTAAATAGTTATCAATTAAGATTTAGAGACAAAATTGTTAGTTTTATAAAACTTTAAGGACTAAATGGGTTAGTAATACTCTAGAGCTAAATCCAAAACTCTCTGTGATCGATTTTTTTTCGATCGTCCTATAAGGCATCTTAAATTTACAGGAGAGAAATTATAAAGACATCCTAAATTTGCATTAAACAGTTTTGAAGAACCAAACATAGTCTAAATAGATCTTGAAATTCACTTTTAATTATTATAAGGAGTCAACCACGTTATTGCCAAATCCAGATTATTTAATAATTTCCTTTTTATTATACAAGTAATAGCAATTTAAATTCAAATAATCTATTTTTAATATTTCCCCTCTTCCCAAGTGTTTACCATTCACATTCAAACACGTTTTTATTAAATTATTAGATGGTTAGTTTGGCTGAGAAGAAATCAAAGTTGGAAGAGTGTTGGGTGGGGAATCTTATTGCTCTATATCTTTTATTTATTTATTTAAATATTTATTTATTATTGTATAGAATTATAGTTAAGCTGCAAAATCTAGGAAAGTGGGGCTGTTGATTTGTTGAAAAATAAAATTGAGTTGGCTAATGATGAAAAGCAGTGAGAATAAATAGCAGTAGGTCTCAGTTGATATTGGTCGTGGAGGAACAGATTTGAAATTTGGCTTAAAATTCAACTATTATACTTAAGAAATATACAAATTATTGTAAGAAATGTAGAAAAAATAAGTTTAGTTTTCAAAAATAAAAAACGAAAAACAAAATGGTTCAAACAAGATATACACTTTTAGTTTTAAATATTGAGTTTGATTTTAATATAATCTTTAAGCTTCACAATGTTACAATTTCTACCTTGAAATTGAAATTTGAGTTTTGTTTGAATTTAGTTTCAAGATTTTAAGATTTATACGATTGACTTCAAATTTTTATTAAATACCTACTTCCAGCCTACAATAGTAAAATTAATTTTAAATTTTAACTTTATAATTATTTTAAATTAACTAATGTATGTTAATGACAAAGACAATGAGTATTTAGTGAAAATTCGAAGTTAAAAGTATAAATCTTAAAATTTAGAGACCAAATAAAAACAAAACTCAAATCTCAAGGATAAAATTGTAACATTTTGAAACTTATGAACTAAATCGAAATCAAACTGTTAAGGATTAAAAGTGTAACATTTTGAAATCTAAATATCTAGTGAAAACTAGACCCAAAACTTAACGACCAAAAATGTTCTTTTTTGTTTAAAGAAAAAATTTCTTAGTTTTCTAGACTTTATTTGAGTTTGTTTACATAAAATTAATATATACTTTAACTAATTGAGATATATTTAGAGGTGGCTAGATAAAGAGAAATATATAAATGAATTATCATTAGACAAGGTGAGTTTGACTCAATGGTATCGATATGATCTCTATTCCAAAATATCAGAGATTCAATACCCCACCTCAAACCTACACCTACAATTGTACCCAAAATTGAAAATACAATATATCCATAGATACAAAATTAAATCTTATGTCTTATATAAGCATAAATGTAAAAAAATATCAAATATATCAAGCTTAGCAACATATTTAACACTATTAAAATTTTGAAAAGAGAAACTAAAGTTGTTAAATAATCTTAACTTTGCTTAACCCACTGTGTTAAACGCCATCAATGAGTTAAACCACATAAGTGGGTTGAGGGAACACTAGCGACCCTCTTCTAGAGATTCAAATTCCTATGTGTTATAAGTCTGATTTGGTAATAATTATTTGTCCCTGTTTGACAACATCTACTTTTCATTTTTGGAAAGTATTTCAAAGGAAGATGAAAGAAAGAAAGAAAAATTACAGTGAGTATATAAAATAATATAAAAGACTTGAAACTTGACTAAAATAATGAAAAAATTAGGAGCAAAATAGAGAAGAATGAAGACCAAGTCAGCTTTAGACCAAAAAAATCCAGCTTTCAGCTTAGGACATTGACCAGCGAAGAAACATCTAAGCAAACTCCTTTTTAGCTCCGGTGGGTGATTAGAGGAAAAATAGCAATCTATCACTATTTTTAGGACTAATAATTGAATGGATAAGCACATTTTTTTAAGAATTATAGACGAAGACTAGGGCAGAGATGCATTTCTCGTCCTCGTCCTCGTCCCTGCCCCGCCCCATTAGCCTCTTTTATTTAATTATTGTAATAATTTAATGTTGTGTTATTAATATTAATATTATTAAATATTTATATCTAAATTTGAAGTTTTGTTGTTTAATGGTTAAGATATTAAATATATTTTGATGTAACCTTTAAATTTAGATTATATTTATGAATAATTTGTAGTAATTGTTTTTTTTTTCTTTTTTGTAATTTCTTTATCAATTTAAATTGTCCACGTGAACTAATCATATTAAAAAACTAAGTAAGAAATTTAACTATTCAATTAAAATTTGTCTATAATAGTGATTTTAAGTTATCGATATTTAGAAAAAAAACGAAAAACGAAAAGATCAAATAGGAAAAATTTCCCACTTGTAACCCAATCTCGAAAATTTTGCGATGATAGAAAAATGAAATGGGAAGTGGAAAAATCATCTCCAGATTCCAGCATTACTCCACCCTGTAAACATCTTTATTTAGAAGCAACAAATTATAGTTGAAAACTTGAGTGAGGTGATGTAACTAAGTACCTTTCTTTTTTAAATAGTTCTTTAACTCCAACATATATCTTTATTTAGACTGAATTTCTTTCCTTTTATTTTCCTTAAAAAAAATATTTCTGCCAGCTTCAATCTCATAGACCAGTCTATGCTAATGTTAGTTTTTTTTAGTTAATTAATTAATGCATTTTATTCTTTTTCCCCAAAACCCATTTCTATTTTCAGTCTTACAGAAATAGAAAGCACAGTGAGTAAGAGCAAGAACATCTATTCATATTTCAAGTCTAGATTTTTCTATTTCTTTTTTCTTCTCCATAACATTTCCAATAATAATGAGAAGATTTTGAGGATAAAATATTATTTTATTTTCTTTGGTTTAATTTTAGTTTATGTATTTTTAATAAACCTTAAATTAAGTCATTCAAAAGTTAATATTTACCAAAATTAGTTAAATAATAACAATAATTTTTATGCAAGAAAATACAATATTTGAATTTGCTTTTGAAATCTATAATAAAAATGGTAATAGATAACAAATAGTTTTTTTAAAAATCAATATTAAATAAGTAGAGATTGAATTTAAGATTTTCAAAAATAAATAGAGTAAAATTAGACTATTAAAAATATATAAACTAAAATTAAATAAACTCGAAATTATGGAAGACCAAAAAATAATATTAAAACCTAAAAGATAATAACCCATTTATTAAAAAAAAGAATAAAAAAAGGGTTTGTTTTCATTTCTCATTTAGCTTGTGAATTGATCCTTATTTTTGTATGAACATTGCTTGCTAGGGTCCAAATTTGCTCCCATTCTTTTCCAACACATTGGGAAAGAAGGGGAGGGAAGGAGGGGAAATCAGATTACAGCTGAGTTGTGAAAATGGATTCTTAATATAGAATTGGAAAAGATTGAGAATGATGATGAATTTTGATGCTTCCTTTTCCTGTTCTTAACCTTTCCCAGTTTTTACCTTTCTTCAAAGAAACAAGGAAAGGAAAAGGAAAAGAGAAATTAATCTCATTGACCATCACCTTCATCTCTCTCTTTCTTCTCTCCTTCCTGCTGTCTGCCCAAAACTTTCCTCCCCAATATCCACTCTTCATCTCTCTGTCACTGATTTCAAGTATTTATTCTACTCCAATGACTTCTTTCCCCGAAACCTTTTGATTCCCTCACAAGATTTTTGGGAAGGGAAATAATGGGTGTTTGTTTTTCGGCTTCGAAAGTCAGTGGTTCCAATAGCAACACCAATACCACCGCCGTCAACCACCACCGGAGAGGGAGCACCGCCAACCCTCAATCGAGCACAACCAATACTAAACAAGATGCTTCCAGAAATCAAAATCAGAAGAAACCCAATGACAATCCGAAGAGGAACTGTCAACAGCTTAAGATTAAGGAGAAAAACGTTTCGCGGCGGCAAAGCGGGGTGATTCCTTGTGGGAAACGTACCGATTTTGGGTATGATAAGAATTTTGATGAACGGTACACGATCGGGAAATTGCTCGGACACGGTCAATTTGGTTATACGTATGTAGCGATCGATAAAGCAAATGGGGATCGAGTTGCTGTTAAGAAAATTGAGAAGAATAAGGTATTGTTTCTTAAAACTCACGACATATGTTTTTCTCCCCCTTAGTATATTCTTCGTTTTTGTGAATCTACGGCCTTAGTTTAGGCTTGCCTTTTATCTGCATTCTGGGTTGAATGTCCTCTACAATATCGTTTGGAAGAGGGGTTTGAATTGAAATTGCGAGCTCGCCAGGTTTAATTTGGTAATCGAACGATTTTTCAGAGTAATGGAGCAGGAAAGCAAGAACTTCCTCTGATGGAGGTTTTGAATTTGCCAATTTGGTATATGTTTTCTCTGTGTGGGGTTCGATACAGATTCATCGTCTCCCAACATTTGCCTGACTTTATATAAAGAAAGTAGTTGCAGAATTGTTAGTTTTACAAGATCACGACTGATGCTGCGAGGAACCGATTCTGGGATCCTTGAAAATTAATCTGAATTACTTGGATTGGCTAGATCTTCTTCGCACACAAGATTGAGCTGTTCTAATTGAATACAGCCTCTGTCTGAATATAAGAGTCGTGGTTTTCTATGTCTTTAGCCGAGGATCAGATTCTTCTTATCACCGTTAGTTCAATAGTTCTTCCTTAAAGATGCAGCTGTATGTTTCACTGACTGGGTTCTGATTTCTGAGGAAGAAAGGAACATATTTGTTTCTATTGAAAATTCTTCATTCAGGCTAATTAGGCAAGATTTAGAATGCTTGTGCTCATAATTGTGTAGCTAGTTTGCAAGGTTTTAGAAATTTATGGCCAAGAATGGAGTTCATCTGCAAATGGCTTTTGGGTCAGAGAGTGTCAAATTTTAATTCAAAGTGGTAGTTTGCTGTTTCTGGGTAGTGTTTGATAAGGAAACCTTCTAATGTTGTAATGTTGTTGCAGATGATTCTTCCCATCGCTGTCGAGGATGTTAAGAGAGAGGTCAAGATATTGCAAGAACTTACTGGCCATGAGAATGTGGTTCAGTTCCATAATGCATTTGAGGATGACTCATATGTTTATATTGTGATGGAGTAAGCCCTTTCTTTTGGTCTTTCTTTCTTTCTTAAGAAGCACTATATTTTCATCGGGGAACTTAACTGTTAGGCCTCCAATAATTCACACATATGTGAGGAGAACGTCCATCCTTCTTGTGTCCACTCTTGATCTTTATTACTTACCAGTGGTTTCTAGAGAAAACAGAATCTGTCTGCAAAATGTATCTGCTGTAGTTCCTAATGATTTACATGTTGATCAATGCCCTTTTTGACGTTCTCTATCAGGTTATGTGAAGGCGGTGAATTATTGGATCGGATATTGTCCAAGTAAGAATGTCTAGCTTTATTACGTGCATTCCAGCTGATGATTTCTCTATTACAAAGTAAAAATAAACTTTAGTTCCCACATGTCCAGTTGCAAAATACTTCACAATTGTCATCTTCATTTTTTTTTTCTTTGTTTCTGTTTTTGCCCCTCATTGCTTGTTCAACTAGATTTCATATCTAAAGAAAGTGCTTGAAGCAGGAAAGATAGCCGTTATACCGAGAAAGATGCAGCTGTAGTTGTTAGGCAAATGCTGAAAGTTGCAGCGGAGTGTCATTTACATGGCTTGGTACACAGAGACATGAAACCAGAGGTAAAATATACCACATTCATAATTATAGTCATGCTCTTTGTATCCTTCTTGAACTTAGTTCTCACCTGTGCCTTTCTTATATGTAGAACTTTCTTTTCAAGTCAGCCAAAGAGGACTCCCCTCTGAAAGCCACCGATTTTGGCTTGTCAGACTTCATCAAACCTGGTAGGAATGAGAATCTGATGAGATGTTCAGTATCCTATATGTACACTTCAAAGTTGTTATTACAAAAAGAAAAAAAGATATCTTCTGTGCTTCCTCTAATTTTTGGTATAATATGCAGGGAAGAAATTTCATGACATTGTCGGTAGTGCATACTATGTCGCCCCTGAAGTTTTGAAAAGGAAGTCAGGGCCAGAATCAGATGTCTGGAGTATAGGGGTGATCACATATATTTTACTTTGTGGGAGGCGCCCTTTCTGGGATAAGACAGAGGATGGCATATTTAAGGAGGTATGCTGCATTTTTTAGTTTGGTTTCTTACATTTAGTTTTACTTCAGTTATCTTGTTTTCTTCAGAACAAGATGAAAATAGCTTGTAGAATTAGCAGCATTCTGTTGTTTTAGCTGGAACCTATGAGATGATTGCATTAATTTTGGATTTTGCCATTATTCAACTAGCTTCTTAGCTCGATTATCTGTGGAACTGTGAGGATAAGGTTGTTTAAAATGCACCCATAAAAAATGAACTCATTGTGCCTGTATTTTGCTAATAGGTGTTGAGAAACAAGCCTGATTTTCGTCGGAAGCCTTGGCCAAGCATCAGCCCTAGTGCTAAAGATTTTATTAAGAAGTTGCTTGTAAAGGATCCCCGAGCAAGATTAACTGCTGCTCAGGCTCTATGTAGGTCCCAGATTCCCTTGCTAACCCTTTATAAATTATTTTGTCTGTTTTAGTTGCTTCGGTTTTGTATTTTATTCTTCTCCTCTTCCTTATTAGACATTAAATCATCTGGGTTGAGTATGCAATCGTGTTTTTCACTTTCCAGCTCACCAATGGGTTAGAGAGGGCGGGGATGCATCGGAGATCCCTATTGATATCTCCGTTCTTAGTAACATGAGGCAATTTGTGAAGTACAGTCGTTTGAAACAATTTGCTCTGAGGGTAAGGCAATGCCTCTTTGTAGGCATCTAAATCGGAAGACTAGTTGATCTCTTTGCACCCATTTCTCCTTCTAATGATTATTTATTGTGCAGGCATTGGCTAGCACAATCGGTGAAGAAGAGCTTGCTGATCTGCGTGATCAGTTTGATGCAATCGATGTGGATAAGAATGGTTCCATCAGTCTTGAGGAAATGAGACAGGTAAGATAGAAAATTTATTCACACAAACATGAGTTCTTTTTCTCTAACATAATTGGTGATCGTCTACGTGCAGGCTCTTGCTAAAGATCTCCCATGGAAATTGAAAGAATCTCGTGTTCTAGAAATTCTTCAGGCAGTAAGTATACATTTACCATTTCTTGCCACCATTCAATGAGACTGAGGAGAAAACTGTTAGCTTTTGGTTACCATTGGTTTGCTTGCTTGGTGTTTCTTCCCTGTCTCTTTTCATAATTGAAGAATGCAACTTAATAGTTTATATGGTTGATGCAGATTGATGTCAATACCGATGGGCTTGTCGATTTCACAGAATTTGTTGCAGCTACATTACACGTGCATCAATTAGAGGAACATGACTCTGTAAAGTGGCAGCAGCGATCACAGGCAGCTTTTGAGAAATTTGACATAGACAAAGATGGATTTATAACTCCAGAGGAACTAAGAATGGTATGTTCTAACTTTTCTCTCCCACCTTTTTCTGGTTTGACACCCACATTATAGTCTTAAGTTAGCCTTCCCAAGCTACTGGTTGTTTAAAATGAATTGGTGGCCACCTCTATCTTCCTGTTGGGAAGGTTACAATGCCCTTTAAACAAAACAATGCACTGATTGTCTGTAAACTCTCTTTTCTTCGGCATACCCTCGGCCCAAACGGAGTTCTTTTCAGCTGATTTTATGTCACATAACACTTCGTCAGGAATTAAATACTTCAACACAACCTTCGGTCTTCTATGTCTAATTTTAAGCCATTCCAAAGTGCAACGGAAACCTGTTATCTCGTGAGAGCAATAACTCCAAGAATTTGGTTTTAGATAAAAGTTAGCATCATTTTAGGGGTGATAAATCCAACACAAATAGTCTAGCTTGTGGCATTATTGTCTACCAACATAGTTCTCTTCCTGAGCTCTCTCTGCCCCTCTGGTACTGACTTTTCATCTTGTTTTTGCGATATTCAAACATAATCTTCTTGCTTTTTGCAGCATACGGGCTTAAAGGGTTCCATTGATCCACTGCTTGAGGAAGCGGATATTGACAAAGATGGTAAGATAAGCTTATCAGAGTTCAGAAGACTTTTAAGAACTGCGAGTATTAGTTCAAGACCTATTTAGACCTTCTAGCCCCCCAAATTCCCCGAAGTTGTAGATAAGAATGCAAAGTTGGGAAATGATTGAAAAGAGGGGGATCAAATAAGGCAAATTTCAATCATCTTTAAGAATTTTTACTTGCTGAGAGACCCCAGGAACTCATTCGACTGTCTGTTCTACGAAGTTATCAATGCCGAGCTTATACGACGAGGTTTTTTTAGGACTGTGAATACGTTTTATATAGATATAGAGTTACCTTGGATCTGCTTCAAAGCAGCTCCATTTGGTGTGGAATGTATTGTAGTCCTTTGTGTTGCTGGGGTTTCTTGGTTTGTGCAATGGAAATGGCATATCTCATTACACACTCTTCAAAAGAAGAATTTGATGAAATGGATTCCCTTCATACCAGTTTGCCCTCAACCATCTTTTTGGGAAAGGAATTGTGTCTATTTGTACCTGTGGGTGTTTTGCTATTGTATTATCAAGGACTTGTTTTAAAAAAATTAGTTTTTAACATATATTTTATTTTATTTCTCTTAAGTTATTTTAAATAACCAATTACTTTTGAAGTTTGTTTATCATCATAAGCATTGAAAATTTGTTGATCATTTAAAGAAGAATTTTATTTTTAAAAGAAAAGAATCATGTATTACAATGTTATACGGGATGAAGTAATATCAAATTTTACCCTGCAAATTTTAGCTTCTAATAAACTTTCTTTGGAAGTATTATCTTTTAAAAGAACTATACTCTCATGTACATTTAATAAGTTATAAAGTATATTTTGAATAAGAAATCATGAGATTTCAAAGAAAATGGTAGTGTGAACGAGCTAACTATTCAATAATTAATTTTGTTCATTCACTAAACTCAGTTTTATAATCATTAATTACTCGTCTCTCCACGTGGAATAGTTGCTTTGAATCTATGATTCAAGAAATTAATTCAATTCTTAACAACTACGTGAGAGACTAGGGCCTATGGTTAAATAGTGTCATAATAAATGATTTGAAGTTCGATCAATGATGATAATAAACTAAATGCAGACAATGATTTATACCAATGTTAATTCTAGGATTGGCTGTATTCAAATTTGACGTTTATTTTGTCCATGCTGTTATCAAAATGGAATATTATGAAACTTCAAATTTGCACAAACTATATTTGGTCTCTTGATTAACAATTTTTAAAATTAGTGTATAATATAAAAAAAGCCACAGTAGTAAGATTTAGATATTAATAATTTACTTCAAAATATTGTTAGACCTCTAACCGTACTTATATAGCATGAAATAAACGTATTTACATAACAAATAGGACTTCTTGACTAAGCATGAGCCGAACACCTTCTTACTCATTAAGTGATGGATTATAAGTAATGATTGGAAACCTAGATGATTTTTATTGCTACAACTCCATGCTAGAACATTGTTTGGAAGTGATATTAACATATTTTAAAATTATTAAAATCACTTCAAAGTGTTTTCCAAGTTACTCAGCATGAATTTTCCAGTTTCACTTGAGAAAGCAGCTTTTGGACAATTTCCAATATGAATGGCCTCTGCAATAGCCTTACAACAAGCAGGACAGGACACAGACAATTATTTACAAGCAGATAATCCACTGAACCACTCCCTAAATGAAGGGTCAGCACTGGACAGATGATGTCAATGTCAGCCTATAACAATGTCATTTCAAAATATGGTAAGCTTTGTTAAATTAGATGTCGATAGCAACCGTAATGTTTTGCACCTCATCGATGGCCATAGTTGGGTAAGTCAAGTAGTTACTGGATGAGGAATGACTGCTCACATTTTTTATGTGAAGCTAAAGTTCCGAACCTAAATTCCTGAACTCAATATTTGGTTGGAGAAGGAAGAAACAACCTTGAATTTAATCCACTTTGATGAGGATAGTAACCTTGAAATCAGTTGTTCTGTTTTGGGATGTCGCCAACACTGTTAGAGGAGCTATCTTGAAGAACTTGGGATGAAGAAAACCTACTCGAAGAACTGCAATCTGTAACACTTTTTTCTTTACTTTGTGACTGCTTACCTTTCTTACTTCCAGAGGATGCATCCTGAAAACATACTCAATTATGTTCTTATTTGATCTACAAATATTTATGTAGGGTTTTGAAAGCAAGAAACTCACCTGCTGTGTAGAAGATCCAGGCATCTTAAGTTCAAGGTCCGTTGCTACATCGTTGGACTCGTCGCATCTTTCAGCATTACTACGCCTGTGCTGATCTGATGATTTACTTCTGGAATCTTGTTTGCTAGATATATGTGAATTGGAAGCATAATGGGCAGAGGGCTGATCGATCGGATGATTGGCAGCAGCAGTATATGGGACAAATGTGGAACAGGGGTTGGGAATGGCACCAGGATTCTGATTTCCAAAGAAGGTGAAGGGCTGCAATGACGGATGCATGGGAATCGGTCCGGGGGGAACGGGAACGGGAACGGGGTAGGAATATGGGGGCCCCATGACAACTGAAGGATCCATTGTGGCCCAGGGAAACACGACCCTCAATCTTTGCTGATACTGAGCATTTAGATTTTCAATATCTGACTTTAATGAAGCCTTCTCTTCTCTAAGTTCATTCTTTTCCTGAGTTAGCTGTGGAATACCAGATGAGATGAGCACACAAAGGGACCTGGACCTTAGGAAATTGAAAATTTGTAAAAGAATTAGATATCAACCTCACGCGATTCTTCAGAAAGAGTTTCATAGTCAGCCTTTAATCTATTGACTTCGGCAGTTAAATCCTTCAGCATTTGGATAGTGTCTGTAAGGATGGTAGCCTTGTCATTTTTAGGCCTATCTGGATCTGAATAAAATGAATAGCAACGATGTCACTTCAAACCAGAAACAAAAAACCGGACATGAGACAGTCGAAAAAAATAACACAGCCAGAGGCATTATGATAAACTATAAGTGAGCCCTACGGCCTATTATGATAATTATAAGAAATGTAAAATCAAATCAGTGAATTGCATTGCACCAAGGATGTTACCAAGAGAAGAACAATATGAACCAGTTTAATGAACCTTGTATCCAAGAAACATTGAGCAAGAGCAAGCACTCTTTGGATGTTCAAAATCAATGCAAGTTCTCCTTGCACTAAAAATTTATTCCTAAGATTTTGTCAAGCTCTGTAAAACACTAGAGCCCGTTGTTCTAGGTTACTAGATGCAAATCAATATAAAGGACATCAACCAACTAAAAATGTGTGGAGAAACACATGATGACATACTGGCTAATTATCATACGGTCTCAATTTATTAAAGGGAACACAATAAGCCCTTTCTTGAGTAATTTTTAGGCAAAATTTTACTACAACAAAGAGGAAAGGAGGAAAAAAAAGAAGTCATAGGCTTCATATGACATATACTTTAACTTTACCTAATGTGTTTCCTAGCTCAAGAAAGTGTTCATTCAGTCTGTCTCTCCTCAATTTTTCACGATCTGCCTTTTGAATTTTTCTCACTGCTATTGGATCTTTTACTTCTGCATCTGCTCTTAACCTGAGGATTGCCCAAAAAGAGGATGAAGGTGAGTGAGATGAAAACCATGACTGACTTCAGAAAACTTGAAACAGTCAAGTTTCTGGATCCACATAATTCATTCTGCTGGTTCAGTATCTTACTATCTTTTCAATTGACTAAGATTTAAAAAACTAACATACTCACCTGTTTTGTTTTTCTTTGTAATCTACTTCAACTTTCGAAAACTGCACACTTTTTAAAATTTTGTTCTTGAAAATTGGCTAGATTCAAAAGCGTTTCTTAAAAAGGTGAAAAAAGGAAAAAGTGACTCAACTCGCTTAGTTTATAAAAAAAAACAAGTAGAATTAGAATGTCCAGTTAAGGTTGCTTCCGTTCCTTATAATTCATATATCGAAACCCACGAATTGAATCATGGGGTATCGTTCTCACTAGTAGAATACGTCAATACCATTGAAAACTGTGAAAAGTGTCAAAATCAAACACCGTTACTCCTCAAGCAACAAGACAACCTAAAGTAAGAAACCGCTAAGAGTTTCATCTGGGTTGGATTCAACAATATTAGGTCAATAAATTATATGTATATATATAAAGACTCATCCTTATCCCAAGGAGGATCGACTATCAGAATTGAACAAAACAAGCTAACTCAACCTATAAAACCATCCAAAACACTTAATTCCCATATAAGCTTGAAGCTAATCAAAATCCACAATCCAGCACAAACCTGGATTCAGTTAGCTGGTTGTTATGGTGGCGAGTGGACGACACAGCGACAGGCTGAGGTTGAAGAGACGAAGAAGGAACTAAATCAGCTGGTACGATAGATTGAGTGAAATCTCCCGTCTTCCACTGTTCCATAAGGATCCCAAAAGGGTATTTAAACAGAGCAAAACGGCGAGTAAATCTCAGAGTTGAATTCCTCTGATCCCTTCCAAAAGAGAGAGGGAAATCTGGAAAACGAAAGGGTAGAAGGCAATCTGGGATGAAAATTCAGCGCCGGAAAGATGAAATTGAGAGGTAAAAGGAAAAGGGAAAAAGGGGAAGAGAAATGCTCTTACGCTATACCTCCACTATAATATGAAACGATACCACAAAATCCAACACCAGATCGTGCACTCCACGAGCCACGACCACGAGGATGCCCCGCTCCCCAACCAATCTTGATCATAACAAAAGGGACTTTTTCAGTGCTCCCGTTACTACTCAAATCCTCTACACCTCTTTTTTCTTTTTTAATTATTAATATATATATATATATATATATATATATATATATATTTTGTTAAATTATAACTTGTAAATTTAGTCAACTTTCTTTAAGAAAAATGAGTGTTTACTCAATTTTCAAGTTCATGTCCTTTCATGGCAAGTATTTTCCAAGATGCTAAGATGAGCTAAACGAGTGTTAATTTAATTTTCGTATCTTTTTATAGCAAATGTTTTCGAGGGTGTTAATATGAGCATAGTTCAACCGATATAGTTTTAATATTTATCAGTTTTGAAATTAGAATTTCGATTTCTCTGTCTAAAATTGAAAATTTATGTTCAACTGTCATAAAATATATACTATCGACTATGAGGTGAAATGCTACCTCATATATTATTCAACTAAAATGAAGACATATCAATTTATATCCATAAGCTTTGAGATTGAGACATAAAATGGTTTGTGGTAGTAACTTAAAAGAAATTGGATTACCAATCAACATTTTAAATCTTGAATTTTGTCTGAAATTCTAAATGATTTCTACTTTAAGAAAAAGTTTGAGATGTTTATGAAAGTTTAGATCTAATAATGCAACGATATCTTTGGGGAAAACTTTAAAAAAATTAAAAAATTAAAGGTAAAATTGAATTTAGAAATTAGATTGTTAAATAATAAAAGTTGAACTCTCAAACTTATATCATTAGTAAATTTTTTTATCAATAATTATGGAGATAAAAATCAAACCTTTTACCGATAAAACGGGAGATCATACCAATTATTGAATAAGCTGCTTGTCATATTTGTGTTTTGCTATTTGTCCTAAATTATATTTTTATTTAATCATAACATTTCCAAGGGAGACGGAATCTCGCCGCTAAAGCGTTGCGCGCTACGACGCTTCTGCCGAGCAACGTTGGTTTTTCAATCTTCCGATGGTTGGCTACTCGCCGGCGCTGCTGCAGCAGACGGTTTGCCTAGCTATTGAGGGCAAATTATTCGTCCATCTCTGTTCAGGTAGAGGAAGACAGTTTACTTTGAAATGAAAAGGCAACGAATTACAAGATGAAGATAGTTACTTACAACGTGAATGGTCTTAGGCCACGCATCGCACAGTTTGGTTCCCTTCTTAAACTGCTCGATTCCTTCGATGCCGATATAATTTGCATTCAGGTCTGCTGTGCTTTCATCTTTGATTATGTACTTTCAGTCTGGTTCAGTTTTCGTGATTTCTGTCTCCAATTTAGGAAACGAAATTAAGGAGGCAGGAATTGCGAGCAGATTTAGTCATTGCTGATGGTTACGAATCATTCGTTTCTTGCACTCGTACCTCTGAGAAAGGTCGAACTGGCTACTCAGGTTAGCGAGTCTTTTTTGTTGAACCGCCTCAATTAGGCATACTATAAGTTTCTTGTAACTCGATGACAATTTGTTTATCTGGTTCCTAATATTGAGAGTTGGTTTATTGTGCAAATTGACTATCCTTGGACTGTGCCTTGATTGTCTCTTAGCAACGATATGGACTTTAAATGTCAATTATCTTTAGTCATCGGGCATCTTAGTGTAGGTGAAAGGTTAGCCGTGTTAACATTAGCTTTTTTAGCCGAAATACTGCAGGGGTTGCAACATTTTGCCGTGTTAAGTCAGCATTTTCGAGTAATGAAGTAGCATTGCCAGTTCGGGCGGAGGAAGGCTTCACAGGTCTTCTAGAAAGTTCACAGGAGGGAAAAGGCACAATGGCTGCAGTTGCAGAAGGGCTTGAGGAATTTTCGAAAGAGGAGCTTCTCAAACTTGACAGCGAGGGCCGTTGTATAGTCACAGATCATGGTCATTTTGGTAAGTTAATAGACTATGGTTTATAAGTTTGTCATCCAAGTATAAGAATATGGTTTTTTCCCTCCTCTATTTATTTTGATTTAGTAGTAGTACTTATTGTATCAAGTGAACTTTAGTGAAACACAAATTAGGTTGCATCGTTGTGTCCGCTTATTCTTCAAGAATGTGCATGCCGACCTTTTTCTTGTGCTTACACAATCACACTTTCGAAAATGGCAACAGTTTGAGTTGGTTTTTTTCCCTGCTTTCCCTTTCTTTTTTAAACATATATTTTGATGGAATTGGTTTTTACTGGTCAGTTCTCTTCAACATTTATGGGCCTCGAGCTGAAAGTGATGATTCCGAAAGGGTTCTATTCAAGTTAAAATTTTACAATGTGTTACAGGTGATTATATTTCTGCTGTACCCCAGATGTGATATATGTGAGCATTATCTAATTTTCAGGCAGCATGCATATAGAGTTTTTTACCCTTTCGCTAATCTTGGATATTTCACTTGTAGAAAAGATGGGAGCATCTTCTGCATCTAGGAAAAAGGATATTTGTCGTTGGTGATCTCAATATTGCACCTACTTCAATGGATTGCTGTGATGCAGGACCAGATTTTGAGAATAATGAGTAAACATTTTATCTGATTTTCTAAATGTTGGCAACCTTATGCTCTGGCCTAATTTTACTTCTATTTAACTCTTAAGCACTATAATTTGGTATGTCAACTTTAGAGTGGAACATATGTGGTCTGTCTTTTAGGTTTCGGAGATGGCTGAGATCTTTACAGGTGCCTTGTGGTGGTCGTTTCATTGACATTTTCAGAGCAAAACATCCTGATCGGTAGGGTTTTCTTTTGGATTAGAAGTTTGTGATTCGTCTTATACCTTAGGAATATGTTTACTGCCATCAATAAAAATGAAAATCATTTATTCTTTCTGGTTATCTCATTGTGGTATTAGCTTTTGAGATGGAATTGTTGTTTGATAATGTTATGCCACCCACCAATTCAGGCGTTTTGAATTAGTTACATGATAGATGATACAGTTGTGCTATTATCATCATGTCTCAAGTACGAGGGGCGTTCGTTTCAATTTTGGATATCATGATGACTATTAACACTTCTTTCAATTGCAGTTAATAGTTTAGCATATTGCATATGCTATCTACCTCCTTTCATCACCACCTTTCAATCTGCTCCTGTTCCTTGGTTTATGGACAGACTGGAAATGACATTTTTTAATGTGTAAATAGATTTGACTCATTCACTTACAATCAAATTTAGTAGTCCAATTGTTTTGCTTTTGCAGAAGAGATGCATATACATGCTGGCCTCAAAGTACAGGTGCCGAGGTTTTCAATTATGGGACAAGGATCGACCATATATTGTGTGCAGGACCATGCTTACATGATGACAGCAACCTGCCAGGCCACAATATTGTAGCTTGTCATGTTATGGAATGTGACATACTGTTACAGTACAAACGCTGGAAAGATGGAAATTCTTTTAGGTACACAATTAAATCAAATTGGATGTCAGGTGTATTTTTTTCACATAATAAATGATAAAATTGATTATGAAGTCTTGGGATTACTATAGTATTATATGTATCGCACATTTCAGCTATTTATTTATTTGCTTGTTCACAAATTTCAGCTATTGGATTCATTTTAATGTTTGATCCTGAATTTATTCTGAGCATCAATTATTTGGTGGTATTTATAGCGGAAGACATAATATCTCTGCTTAAAAACTTTCTTCAATTTATTAGCCATTCTCAATATGAAATACTGGATCAGGGTGTCATCCCAATCCTGCTATAACATAATACTAAAAGGATTTTAATAATATTGTTACAGTTTTGTTGTTGTCATCATCATTATCATTAGCGAATGTCAATTTAAGAAAGATAAAGATGTAATGGAGTTTTGGTAAAAAAAATTGGAAAAAAAAAAAGGATATAATGGAGTTCAAGACATTTTTTCTTATGGCATGATTACAAATTCAACCGAGAAGCTTGGATGTGTTAGGGGGTGGACAATATAGGATAAGAACTAGGGGTGGAATAAATTCTGGTGGGATTCCTTTCCATTTGAGTTAGGTTTATATTTCTTCAAGTACGATTGCTGTAAGAATTCCCCAGCAGATTAGAACCCAGTTTTATTAGCTCTGCACCATATGACTAGGTTTATGACTCAAATCCAAGATCCTAAATTGATTCCCAAGTTATTATGGACAATGCTACATTTTCTCACTTTGATATTTTGTTCTTTTCTGTCTGAATGTTACTGATTTTAGATTCAACAGCCACCAGAACTTTCTGAAAGCTCCAAATTCTTAGACTTAACCTTGAAAAGTATTTGCATAAAATTCTTAAATGCTATCCTAGACCATCTTAGTCCCTATGACTGCTTTCAATTGAACTGTGGAAATTTAAGCACAACAGTTTGTTAAGGTGATGAACAATGACAATAATAATGAAATATGGCAATGATCTCAACTTCATAAAACCAAGCGCTCTGACTGTCGCCTGAGCCCTGAGGCGAAACAGCTCATAGTGCTTGTAGATGGATAACATAAATTATTTATAGTTTCTTTAAAAAGGCTCCTTACAAAGTTATACAAGCTGTCTTTCATCATTTCTTGTTCATTTGAAGGAGGGTCTGCCATATCACTCTGTCTGTTGTATAGGTGGAAGGGTGAGCGGACTGTTAAACTAGAAGGTTCTGATCATGCACCGGTTTGTGCAAGCCTACTGGAAATCCCTGATACTTCTCTACATAGTACTCCATCTTTATCTGCAAGATACAATCCCAAGATTCACGGGCTTCAGCAAACTCTTGGTAGGAAAGATTTCCTCATTTTTGGTTGGTCGCTTTATTCAGTATTGAACAATATTTGTACATTTTTTGCATGTGTATTGATCATGCTGTCATCAATGATATGGCTTATTTATGTGATTCTATATATAATTTTCTTCAAAAAAGCAATGGAAGGAAAATTTGTCATGTAGGACAAGTGGTTCACAGTCCTTCGATATTAGAAAATCAGAACTTGAAGTCCATCCCTGTAGAAATATGAATGTAGAACGCATGTGATGGATCCCTAAGTTATATATGTACGGATTAGGCAAAATAGCCTTAGGAGTGCGAGATCTCCCCCCTTCTCCAAGTTACACAAAATGAGCTACAAAACACGAAATGGCAAAAGATGAAAAATAAACTCCCACACTCAAACTCTTTAAGGCTTCTTCTCTAACTAAGTGAATCTCATTATGGGCCCCACCCAATCACCCACATGCACACCCACGAGTAACAACTCTCATTCCTCACCAATTAAATCATTTTCCCCATCACGTTTCTCTCTCCTATTTCTTCGGGTATAGACCTCAGTAAATTGGGGTCTATCAGCATATTATTGAATATATCTATAAAACCTCTTCATTTTCTTTCAAATTGTTAAGGAAATGCTTTGTAATATGAGGAGTGGTTTCAGTGTAATTCTTCTCAATTTTAAAGTTCGACATAGAGCTTGGTTTCAGTGTAATTCTTCTCAATTTTAAAGTTCGACATAGAGCTTGGTTTCAGTGTAATTTTTCTCAATTTTAAAGTTCGACATAGAGCTTATAGTTTATGGCACTGCCAACATCTCATGCATAATTGAATCATATGTTTTAATTGGAAGTCTGATTTGTAAGCTGTCTTCTTGCTTTGTAATATTCTCATCTAGAGACTAATGCGACCATAAACATATGCAGTGTCAATGCTTCTGAAAAGACAAGCTGCTGAAGATTCAGCACCGTGCAAAATATCAAATTCATTTTCACGTGGGAACATCATCTTAGGGAATTGTTCTCAGGGACTTGATAATGGTGACCAATCAGGCTTTCTTTCTAGGGAATCTTGTTCTTTGACAAACCTAGAAACAGATAATTCTCTATTAAAAACAGGAGAGTGTTTTGGTGGAGATTATGCCGAGGAGGCTGCATGCAACAGCTTAATTATGCACGAGTTTCTACATACAAAACCATTACCTGAGAAGGAAACTACGAAAAGAGTTAGAAGGTGTTCCCAGATGTCATTAAAGTCGTTCTTCCAGAAAAACTCAGTTGTTAGCAATGATGCTGATAGTTCTAATGCACCAGATTCTTCAATTAACAAACCAGATACCTCCGAAACTAATCCTATTGAAATTCCTAGATCAAATACTCAAATTAGTGATTCAGGCCAACATTTAGAAGCATATCAGGGTCAGTCTCAAATTAATGCGTCAAATGTAGAGAAAGAGAAGAGTGGTGTTGCCTTGTTGGAGTGGCGGAGGATACAGCAGGTTATGCAGAATAGCATACCTCTTTGCAAGGGCCATAAGGAGACTTGTGTTGCTCGAGTAGTTAAGAAACAAGGTCCTAATAATGGCCGCAGATTTTATGTTTGTGCTCGTGCGGAGGTAACCTTATTATTTTCTCAGGTTATGATAAGAAGATAAATTTACCATAACAATACAATTCAAGTTTTATTCCTACATGTCTTGTAGTCGAGTATTGATAAAGATTGAATTTATCATAATTCATTAACTTGAGCTGTTGGACGTTCCCTGGCGATTTAACTCATTTAATTTTTATTGGTACATGTCTTCTAGCCAAGGTCGTACTCGTAGTTGACTTAAAACCTATGCTAATTGAAAATTTCTTGTACTTCACCAGGGTCCGGCATCTAATCCTGAAGCAAATTGTGGTTACTTTAAATGGGCGGCTTCCAAATCTCGGCATAAATGAGGACGGTAATTGCTGGTGTCGTAATCCAAAGTTGGCCGAATAAACAAATCATTCCTTATCTTCTGCTTTCCACCAGTATTCGATTTTGTCTCTGGATGGATGCTGACTCGCTGACCATCAATTCTGTAAGAGTTATCCCTAATTGCTATCTCTCTCACTCACTTTTAGCGCCTGTATATATGAAATCCAATCATTTAGCTAGTTGGAATCAGCTCCATTTGGTAACGTCACATGCATATAAAATTGTCATTTCTTTTTGTTAATGACAAGATGAATGAGAAACCACTTTGGTTTTTTTAAAACACACACACACAAAACCAACTTTTTGCTTAGAGGGAAAAGAAAGATTACCTGAATCGTGATCCAACTATCCTGGCTTTGCAATGGTTACTAGTTAGTTAAAAAAACGGTGATTTAACTTATCTGCAATTAGCACAGTGATTATTTTTTGCAATATGGAATCTCTCCTAAGCTCTTCGAACAAAGTTGCTGGATATTTTGCTGATAAAAAGTGTCAAGGAAAGCTAAAAAGGTATGACAACGAACTGCTGTTCCACCATTAACCATATTGATGAGCTTCATTTTTTAACAAAATAATCCAAGCATGATTCACAACCCTTCAATGCTCTGATATTTCTTTTTATTTGGATGTAAACTTGTTGCACTAAATTAGGAACCTTTCGCATATATATTCTGTTCACAACCTAAATGAAGGGATAACCTTCAGACATTTCGCCTCCCCATCTTCAGCCAGTGATTAAGAACCATGAATTCGATAGACGATCTCGGTTACAGTTACAGACGCCTTCTTAAAGATTCTTTATTCGAGCATCCATTTGGAAGCCAAGAAAGAATTTTTAACATATGTGTGACTTCTGCCATTGCAGCCGTGTTTGTAATCTCTTTGTTCATCTCCCTCTTCACCTGCTTTCGGCGTCAACTGAACTCTCCTTCCTCTAAACCTCCCTCATCCACATTTAGCAGCCAACTCACTAACATGCCTGTATATATCTATGGCGATTTGTCTTCAAGTTCGTCGTCATCTTATTGTTTTACGTCATCGTTTGAGTCGAGGAACTGTGTCATATGTTTGGCGGAGTTTGAGCATGGAGATGAGCTTCGTGTTCTGCCTAACTGCAAGCATGTGTTTCATAAAGGCTGCATTGATCAGTGGCTTCCGTTGAAGTCGTTGCATTGCCCGCTTTGCCGAGACCCTACAATAGAGGAGATTGGGACCATCAGACCTGTTTGTTCGAATTATTGGACCCGAAATCCAGCCTTCATATTGGCCTTTGGCCTTGGTAGTAGTGTCCCATTGCCCTCTCAACTGTAATTTGGATATTGGGTAATTGCAAATCTAGCCTAATTCATCTAAACAAGAGCAGCAACTAAAAAGGTTACAACTACGGCGAAGTGAAAACATACATTTAAATTGATGTGTGGGTTAGCAAGTATTGAGCATAGTTACGGTTAATGGGTGGTATACAAAAGGTGTGTTTAGAATACTTTTTCAAGTGTTTAATTTAATAAATGAGTCATTTTGAAAGAAACACAAATGTTTGATAACCATTCAAAATAGATTTTGAAAGCAAGTGTTTTTATTTTAAAGAGTTCTTATCAAAAGTAATCAAACGAAAATAAATTTTTGAAAAACAGTTAGGCTCCGTTTGGCAATCATTTTGTTATTGGTTTTGTATTGTTGAAAAATAAGCATAGTTCCTCTGATTTCTTATAATGATTTACATTTTCTTAAGTACAATGGTTGAAATTTTAGTGAAATTTCAAAAATAAATTATAAAGTTACTTTTAGTTTTCAAAATTTGGCTTGGTTATTTTAAACCATTGGTAGAAGATTGATAGTAAAAGAACAAATTTGGAGGTGGGAGTAGTCTCCATAAATTTAATTCTTAAAAATTTTTTAAAAAATGAGGTGGTTATTAAACATTTTTTAAGCTAATCTCAACCGGCTTAAGAATATCGTTGGTTGATATATAAGTTAATTGTGGATATATTTTTTTTCTTCAGGAAAAAAAATCACTGATATATAAACACTCAATAAATAAATAAAATGATTACAATATTCATTGTTCGTTGATCACTCTCTAGGTTAATTAATGCCTCAAAAAAATCTAGGTTAATTAGGAGAATTATTGTGTTTTGGAAAATTATTATAAATAGAAAAGATATCAAACTAATTACAAATATAGCAAAATTTTATTTTTTATCCATGATAGACCGAATAGACTTTGATAGACATCGATCATATGAGTCTATCATAGATAGAAAGTAAAATTTTGCTATATTTATAATTATTTTCAACCGTTTTTCTATTTTTAAAAGAATTTATATTGTTTTGATGTTTTTTTAATTTCAAGAAATTGTTGTCTATGAATTGCCGGTTAAACGTTTACATTAAAAATCAGTATTTGCAAATATTTTCTTTGTTTTATTAAAAAACATGATCCTACGCATTAGAATTTCGAATATAGAATATTTTAATATTGTTTTTTTTTTTTTTTTTTACAAAGAAATTCTATTTATTATTTATGAAAAAGCCACATGGGCAAAATTAGGACAACAGTCATATACAGCTAGTTTAGCCATCCAATCAGGAAACGAGGATAACCATACACAATTACGTACGTGAGCTATTTTTGTAATTTTATCAGCAACCTGATTAAATAAAACATGGATAGAAATTGAAGGAAATTTCGGAATCAACATCATCAATCAAATTGATCGCTTGGAGACGATCAGATTCAACAATTAGACTTGAAATTGATAACGAGGTTGGAAATCGTAATCCTCCAAGAATGGCTAAAACTTCAGCCACTGGAATTTTAATTAAATTGTGTTCACAAATTTTAGAGCTTACTGCTTTCAAAAAACCATTTGAATCTCTTATGATTGCACCTAAACCAATTGAAGTACAATCAGGCTTCCATGCTGCATCAACATTTAGCTTCAACTTCTCCGATAGAGGGCCAATCCATTTTAGAGATTGGATGAGAGAAGTGATTGGATTTAAAGGGAGATTAGGCCTTATTGCGCATAGAAGCTCTTTGATAATCTTCAACGTATTTCAAAATCTATTTGACCTTCAACGAAATATCTGGACTGTATTCGTTGATTCCATACTTGACTCACTTTAGTGTTTGTTGTGTTAACTAGAAGTTAATTAATTTAAAATAATTATGAAATGGAATTTAAAATTAATTATAACAATGACGGAAGATTAGTGAAAAGAAAACTAACTAACCCGAAATTAAACATATTTCTAAGGAAAAAGATGGCTCAATACCGAACTGCCCCACTAGAAAAATCCAAACTACGAAGTCTTTCACTCTTTCCTATTTCATGCAAAGTCTTCCACTTTAATAATTTATAACATACGTAGTGGAGCTATTAGTTTGCCGGGTCGGATCCAACATTCTAGAAGGGTTAAAATTGGAAAAATAAGCCACATCTCTGTAAACATGAAGTGTTAAAAGTTTTTTTTTTCTTTTTTAGGAAAATATTTAGTTGTCTAGTTTTTATTTCGTAGGTTTCAAAATTTTGCAACTTTAGTCGTTAAGATTTGAATTTGATTTTAATTTACTCTCTTTAAATTTCAAGATATTACAATTTTATCCTTGAGGTTTGAATTTTATTTCAATTTGATCGTCTAAGATTTATACTTTTAAACTCGATTTTCACTAAATACTGACTTTTTAATCTTTAGTGTTAATTTTTATTAATTAATTTATAAAAAATAGAAAAAAATATAATAAGTTAAATTTCACTATTTTTTCATCATGGTTAAAATCAAATAGTAAAGATTAACTCATAATTATTTTAAAGTTAATTGATATAAATTAACACAAAAGACTAAAGTGGGTATTTAAAGAAAAATTGAATTTAAAAATATAAATGTTGAATCTAAGAACTAAGTTGAAACAAAAGCCAAATATAAAAAGTAAAATTGTAATATTTTGAAAGTTTAAAAATAAATTGAAATGGAACTCAATCATAGGGATTAAAAGTGTTATATTTTAAAATTTAGGAAGAAAAAGATTTTTCTTTTTCTTTTTCTTTAACAATAATAATAAAAAGTGCTCTACTTTACGAGACAAAAATGGTAGAGTGGGTTTGGATTTTGGAGCAAACCTAAGATATTGGACCTACAATTATACCTTTTCCATTTTAAACATTAATTTTATTTCCATTCTTTAAAATAATCAATTTTAAAAATATTACTTAAAGATCTTTTGATAATGGAAATAGATTTTTTCCATTTAAAAAATTCGTTTTGCTACGATTAAACTGCAATAAAATAATAAAAAGGAAGGAGACAGATAATTAATGATAACATTATGAAGGTTGGGGCTTTGTCTTGCTCTTCATGGAAATAGATTTTTCTTTTGGTACGTTATTTACAATATTGTAATAAATTTTTTGGTCATTGAATAATGAGGATTTATATGTATATATATATATATATATTATTTTAGCTCCATTGTCAAATTAGGAAATTCTAAATTCTAATTTATGATGTTTGTTGTTGAATTGCATGGGGGAGGAGTTTTTGTTTCCTTACAAAAAAGGAACGGAAGGATAATAGTTTAAAATTTTGTTTGATAAACATTTCATTTTTAGAAAACAAAAATTGAATAATAGATTTTTTTTTTTATTTTAATTCAATTTTTTATTTTTGATTTTTGATTTTTTTTTAAAAGTAGATTAGTATTGAGATGGATTTCTTTTTTTCAAACTATTCTAGAAATAACAGTCTTGTCTACAAAAAGTAAATGAGTGGTTCAAATTGATAGTACATCCTTATAGTTGGACAAACTCGAAAATTGATTTGTGTAAAAATTAAACAATAAAAATAAAAAATAAAAAAAATAAAAAAGTTAAGTGTTTTTCCTCCACAAAAATGAAAGATTCTAGATTTCAAACCTTGACCAAGTATTTTTGTTTTTGTAAAGAAACTTAAAGATAGTTTATTAGACCATTCCATAAATGGTTTCTCAAGTTTTTAGAATGTTTCTCAAAAAGAAAAAAGAAAAAATAAAAATAAAAACTAAAAAACACGACACAAGTTATCGTCAACAAAATAATTTAATCCTTTTTTCTTTAGAAAAATTGGACATTAAAAATAAAACCCGCTGCATGTTAAATTCTATATACATAATTGAGAAAAAAATTCAACAAAACACACACTAATATATATTTCTTCAAATTCAAATTGAAATTCTCTTTATCCTTCCAAAACCAATTGAAAAACCATAACTAATCCTTAGGGAAAAATTAAACGTAAAAGTAATTTCATCTTTAGCCCTCTTTTTAGATCCAAGAAAGTTGAAGAAATGATTTGTGATTTGAAATTCGAAAAATGATTTTAAATGAATTACTTTATTTAAAATTAATGTATTTAAAATTATGTGTTTAGATGAGAATTGAAAAAGAAAAAAATTCAAAATTTATTAATATTAGCTTTTAACTATGATGTGTTAATTGAAAATCAATTAAGTAATTTATTTTTAAATTTTATGAAATCCTGCAAAATTCGAGCATTTTGGTCAGGAAAGTTTTTAAAGTAAAAATAGGATTTAAAATTCACTTCAGATTTTAAAATTATTCTATTATATGTAATAATAAACAACGAAATTCATTTGAGATCAGCTATGGATTGAAATCCCTCACAATCATGAGTTCAAAATTGAGACCATAAATAGAGAGAGAAAAAAAAAATTTATAGAATAACAAAGGATTAATTTTAAAGGTCAATAAATGATTAATCAACCTGAAAATAACTCAAACCGAAATAAAATCTAAACTTCAATTAAAAATGTCAGAAATTCAAATGGAAAAAGAAAAAATACTTTAGTGGTGATTAGTTAACTTAAAACTGAGCTCATAATTTTGGATACTTGGAATTATATTTAGTTAAAAGTGGAATATATATTTTGCAAAGGAAAGTGGAAAGTAATAATATTTGGAGATGACAAAGAACCCATTGGGTTTGATTTCAACGTCTAGACCCATCAGAGAGTGAAAGAAAAGTTGGAATTTGCTTAGTTTTTATTTATTTATTTATATCATATTAATGATTTCTAGAAATGTTTGTTGAATTTAAAATGTCTTTTTTTTTTAATTTATATATACTTTATTTTAGCTAACTTTTTGTTCTTATCTTTATCTTCCACTTGGGGTTTTTGATTTGATTATCCTACAAAGGATGTGACACCTTTTCTCCTTATTACTGCTTTTAGATCGCAAATTTTTAAAATTCAAAGTTCTTATTTTATGCTGTTTTATTTTCACTAGTGGTTAATTATAAATTATCAAAATGATAGATTCTCGATATTTTTTATAATTTAATGAGCTATTTTAACCGTTGGTCATTAAACACTAAACTACAAAAGAAAAAAACAATAGTTTAAAATATAAAAAAATTATTATAAATAGAAAAAATATTAAACTATTTATAAATATAGAAAAATTTTACTATCTATCAGCGATAGACCATGATAGACTTCTATAGACTTCTATCATTTGAATGAGTGACAGAAATCTATTGTTGTCTGATAGATAATGAAACTTTTTTATTTTTTTTAAACAGTTTAGCTCATTTTACTATATATGAAAACAACCTTCAAATATATCATGCTTTCAATACATGTAAAAGCTTTTAAATACTTTATAAAGAGAACTATTAATAATGGAAAAATATTAAGAGGGACAAAGATGGTATTTTATTCCCTAATAAAGAAAAAAAAAGAGAAAAATTGATCAATTAATTTAAAAGTATATTTGAAAGTGATTATGAAATAGTTAAAATCATTTTTGTCATTCTCAAAACTACTAGAAAAATGCTTGTGATAATTCAAAATCAATTTTAATGGTATGAAAAATGTGTTCAAAAGTGTAAAATTAAAAATTGAATGGATTTGGAATGATTAAATATGGGTTATAAAATAATTTTAAACATGATAAAAGTGATTTTAATCATTTTACAACTAAAATATACACTAAATGTGGGTAAACTATGACCTCATTTGGTAACCATTTTGTTTTTTGTTTTTTTTTTTTTTTAAATTAAGCATTGTCCTCTTTATTTCTTATAATGATTTGCATCTTTTTTAAGTATAATGGTTGAATTCCTAGCCAAATTTCAAAAAAATAAATAAATAAATAAATAAAGTTTTTGTAAGGGAAATTATTTTAAATAGAAAAAAATATCAAACTATTTACAAATATAAAAAAGTTTATTGTCTATCAGTGATAGACGACGATATACTGCAATAGATTTCTATCACTGAGGAATTGAAGTTTATCGTGGTCTACTGCTGAAACTTTTCTATATTTGTAAATATTTTGGTTCATTTTGCTATATTTGAAAACAACCTTTTTTAAAAGCTACTTTTTTTAGTTTCAAATTTTTACTTAATTTTTTAAACAATTGATAAAAAAAATAGAGGTAAAAGTAGTCTCTATAGACAAAACAAAAATAAAAATCTAAAAGAAGCTTACACTTTTATTTCCTAAATTTTGGTTTAGGGTCCATAAGTTCAAACTCAACAATTTTTTTCATTTGGGTTTGTGTATTCGGTAGTTTTGTTGGCAGTTGGGTCATTTTTCATTAATTACTGATAAAAAAAAAAAAAAATTGTCGTGACATTTATTTTTTATTATTTTGTTTAAAAATTACTATATTTTTAATTCATTTTTCACCCTCCTCTTCTTCCTCATTCTTCCTCCCTCCTCCAAACCCTTTTACCTCTCATGCTGCCACTATTTTCTCTTCTTTATTTTCTATCAAAAGAAGAGTGGAAAAAAAGAAAGGAAAAAAAAAAAAAATAGCGACAGAGGCAGATGAGGACGTACCTAAATAATGGAACCTGACTGAATTAACCTAACAATGTAATTTAGTCCATAAACTTCATAAGATTTTTTTTTTATTTTTTTTTTTTATTTTTGCTTTATACTTCATTATTATTTTATTAGTTATTTGGTATAAATCAAGCTCCTAATAGTTCAATGAGCATAACAAGATATATTGTTTTTTCATGCATAAGATTGTTTATAATTATTCTTATTCATTTCTATTTAAAAAAACATGTAAATCTTTCTTAGCCATATAGTTTCATTTTATCTAGAAATGCTGAAGGTAGCTGTTTTTCTTCAACATGTGTTTGGGCCAGGTTCTAGAAACATTATTTTTTTAAAATATAGAACACAATTAATGATACACACATATAAATATATATATATATATATATAAAATATTTATCCAATGGGTTTCAAAACCTTCACTTTCATAAGTTTCAAAAAGTCAAGGTAATTATTCAAAAAAAAAAATCCTCAACTAGGGCCAAGATTAAAGGGTCACTTATTATATATGAATTAATATTATATTATTAAAAGTTAGAAAGATTTTTATAAAAAAAAATAATAAATGAATAATTGTAATATAATCTACATTTGGGATAGTGACAAGGAGGGCCACAATATTTTTTCATTTAAAGAAAAAAAAAAACTTTAGAATGTTAAAAGGCACTAAATGGGGTAAATTGGCAGCCAATCAACATCTGAAATAGTCCAAGAATTAGGGTTTTGTTAAGTCAACTAAGCTTTGTTAAGTCTTCTAAATGACGAGGAACTAATGGAAGATTTTATAATGTTTTAATTAATTAATTTGTTTAATTCAACCAATTGGACAATACTCTCTCTTTGTTATTATATATTACTCTTTTTTTTCTTTTTCTTTTTTTTGGGGGGGAAGGTTTTATATATTACTTTTATACAATATGGGTGCACCAATTAAAGCAACTTATCATTATTTTAATTGTATTAAATTTTGTCGTGGATGTTAACTTGTAATATAATGATTGCGATGTTATCAATCATAACATATACTACCAAAATTTTGGGAAAATTTAGATCGAACATAGTTTAGTTTTGTGGTACTTGGGTTTTTTTTTAACAAAAAATTATTGGCAATTTAGTTAGTTTATTTAGTATAATAATATGAATTAAACCTAAATCACAACTCAATTGGTTAAGATTTATGTGTCCCCGACTAAAAATTTATAGAGGTTTGATTTCTTCATTCACACTTATGGTCATGCGCTAAAAAATTACAAGAATACAAGACAAATGATAATCCTTTTTCAAGAAGCGTGGTAGATATTTGTATCCATTAAGCTATATTTAGATTCATTAAGCTATATTGATAATCATTTCATTTTTTTAAATTAAGCCTATTAATTCTCAATCTCTTACAATTGTTTGAATTTTTCTTGAATAAAATAATTAAACAAAATTTCAAAACAAGAACAAGTTTTTTTTAAAAAAAATAATTTTTGTAGCGTTCAAAATTTGTCTTGGTTTTCAAAACCTTGGTATAAAAAATAGATAACAAAGCAAATAAAACTTAAAAGATGAAAGAGATACCTATACACTTAATTTTTAAAAATAAAAAACAAAATAACTACTAAAGAAGACATTAATTATTCTACTTACAAATAACATTCATACCATAAGAATTTTCAATGAATGTAACCACATCTTGGACTCATAAATTTTTTTTATAATTTCATTTTACCCTACCCGTTCATACTTCATATGCCTACATTTTTAATTAGATTTTTCATGAAAAATTAATTTTTAAAACTTAAAATTGTTCAACCATAAAAAATAATAGGTTGTCTATAAATATAAAAAAAATAACTAAAATATTTATAAATATAGCAAAATTTTACTGTCTATCTCGATCTATCACAATCTATAGACGGATATTTTTACTATTATTTGTAAATATTTTCAACCGTTTAATCATTTAAAATAATTTTCCAAAAATAATCTAATTTTTATCATTAAAAATAAATTAATAATTGAATGCATTTGATCGTGGTCGATTGGTTTTCATTAACTAGAAATTCAAAATATAACTTTGAATATGTATAATTATTTATAATTTCTTAATCCATCACTATTCAAAATAAAAGTAGATTGGGTAAAATAATTTTGCTTAAAAAAGAAATGTGATTCTTGCTAAAGATTAAAAATGTTATGAGACAACTTGCGTATATTTCGTTAACAAAATCCATTAACATTTCTCGTTTGTTTATAACAAATTTATTTTAATTTATACTTCATCTCACTTAGTACCTATTTTGGAGGTTTTCCCTCACTTTCATAAAACAGATTATTCTAAGTGGTATTGAAATTTTATATAAGCAAGGGATTGAATTTTTGGCCCATAGCGTAATTATATTCTCAACTCATATGAAGATTAAAATTAATATTTTAAATTTAGAAAAAAAAAAAAAGCAAAATTTTTATTCTTTTAGAACAAGTAGCGGATGTCCTGACTATTTGCACATATCAGCCAATAAATTTAATTAGATTTGAAATTTAAATTTTAAATACCATAATATTAATACCGTGAAAGAAAAATATTAATCAAACCATATATCTCAACTAAAAAAAGAAAAATTATCTTAAATGGCAAAATGATAGAAAATATTTGGCAAAATGATAGAAAATATTTACAAATAAGACAGTAAAATTTTGCTGTATTTAAAAACCAAAAAAATATGATGCGAAAGATTGAAAAAAAAAAATTCCTCCCAATTATTAATTTATGATGAATATTTTTTCCTTCTGAAAGGAAAAATGTCCAATTGAAATTACATGGATACCATACATTAAATATTTTTTTTATTGTAAAGGAAAAAGATATTTATTTTCTGGGTGGAAAGTTGGTACTATAATTACATCCAGGTATTAGTATTTAAATTGATTATAAATAAAATGTGGAGTGTATTCTCCAAAAAAAAAAGTGGAGTGGTGAGGAGGAGTTGAGACTGAGAGAGGGTCCCAACTCCCAACCCATGGATTGGATTATATGACTTTTTTATTATTATTATTATTATTTTTTGGAAGCAATTTCTTTTATGGGAAAATAAAATCAATTTTATTTGAAGCGATTATGTGACATATTTGGTTTTGTTGTTTTCTTAAAATAAAAAAGAAAAAGAAAAAGAAAATAGAAGGAGGATCGGGGACGGAATGGTGAATAGATTGAGAGAGTGGCGTGTAATTGACAACTGGACATAACTTTTATACTTTTATTATCCACCACAAATTTGATTTCAAATCCTAACTCCCAACTCTCTAACGTCTTTTACTCATAAATTTACCCTTAAAATTCGTTATAAATATTATATGAAAATTAAACTGAATTTTTCATCACCGCCACCTCCACTTTCTATCTAACATTAAAATTATGGATTTTTTTAATTCTTATATACACACTCTTCCTTCCATATATTGTAGTCAATGCTCGTTCTTCCTACTCACTTCTAGGTTATAGTCTCTCTCTTCTCTTTCTCTCTTATCGATTACCCTTTTCTCTCTTCTCTCCTTTGTTGCCCTCAATCTTAGAAAAACCGACATCGATGGCTTCTTTTTCTTTGTGGAGATTAGTAGCAGAGCAATAATGGCGGGCAAAAAAAATGGAATCGAGAGAAGGACGAGAAGCAAACGCAAAAAACTGCAAATTAGATTAAAAAAAAGAAAAGAAAAAAATTGCAAAACGAAGAAGAAGGAAGAAGCGTGTATTTAGAGTTAAACTGGCAATTTTACTTGGTGTTGACCTAAGAAAATGTCAAAATTCATCGATTTTTAAACTCGCAGTTAATTGTCATTTGGGCTACTCTAAAAGGACTCTCTATGCAACAAAAAATTATGCTCTACAAAAGTACTTTTTGAAACTCTACATTTATGAGATCAAATGTCAATCTAGATACACTAATGAGGTTCAAGTTTTTGTTGATTCTCTCCACCATTTACATAAAAGACATTCTATTCGCAACTTTCTTTTTATCAACTATCAGTATATCTATGTTGCTCATACCTTAGCTTTCTATGCTTGTAGCCTCAAATTTTCTGAAATCTAGTTTGAAAACCATCTCCATAGTGGATATTTTGTTTAGTTTTTAAGTTCTTTTATGTTCTTTTTACCACTATACTTAAACAAATGTATTGCATATTAGCGAGGAACAAAATTTTAAAAGAATAATTTAGTCCCAAGAAGTATGTCATAAAATAATATAATGGTGATTTTGATTAATTACGATATAAAGTTGCTTTTATTAAACTGAACTAATCGTATGAAAACCAATTAACCAATTAAGTTTTAATTTGTTTATTTCAACTTGAATATAGTGTAATTGAATTACATTGACCAAAAAAAGCTTAATTCAAATTCTCACCTATATAATTGTTGTTGAACCCTACAAAAACAAAATATACAATTTATTTCTATCAAGAATCTAAATTAAATAAAATTATGAGTTATAACCTAATTTAAGTTAAGTACACTTAATTTGAATTATGTTTGATTTAGTTTATGGACTAATCTAATCTAACAATTGAAAGTGAATTTAAAAGCCAGTTTGAATTTTTTTAAATAAATATATTTTTTTAAAATTCATCTTCATTTAAACACTTTTGGTAAGAAAGTGTTAAAAATAAGAATATTAGTGGTTTTCAAAATCCATTTTGAGTAGTTGTCAAATATTTGTATTTCTTTTAAAATGACTTATTTTTTAAATTAAACACTTTAAAGGTATTCCAAACACACCCTAAATTACTCAGGCAAGATTTGTCTATTTCTAGGTTAATAAATTTATCGATTTCATAAATTAAACTACATAAATTAAAACTTTTTTTAAAAAATAAAAATAAAAATAAAAATAAAATCACCTCCTTGCCTACTGCATAAAGTTTTCAAAATATTTAAGTAACATCAACATGTAAACTTCTAATTGTCCAAACCTTGCAATACTTCATTCATTTTGCCCCTCCCAAAGCATCACAGTCTACTCTACTCTTGTTTCATTTCATGTTAAATTTTCCATTTTGCTAGAAGGAAGATGTGCTAAATATCTATTAAATTAAAAAGATAAAATTACCCTAATAGTTAAATCGGATATAAATTACATTTTGATATGTTCAACAAGGGTTAAAATTGAGTCTCATCTATATTTGAGATAATATATAATAAGAGATTAAAGGTCGGCTTGGATGGACTAGAAAATAAATTTTTTCTTTTTTATATAAAAAAAAATCATTATTATTCAAACTCATTTGATGACAATTATTTAAAATATATTTTGAAAGTATTTCAAAAACTATTTTGAGCGGTTACCAAATATTTCTATTTTTTTCTAAAATAATTTACTTTTAATAGTAAATACTTGAAAAATTAAACCAAACACACTCTAAAAGTAAACCTATTTCACATATTTTTCATTATTTTAGATAATATACATCTTTGTTGATCAATATACCTAATCATCCATTTTTTTTTTTCATAAAATAATAAGAAATAATATGCTAAATATCCATTTTGACCTCAAGTAGATACTTATCAATCACCTCCAACAGTTTTTGTATAGTAGTGGGAAGGTTACCTCTAATCCCCCTCCCATAGAAGTGGTGGCCAAACTAGCACAGCGAAAGCTCTATAAAAAGAGCCATCGGATCTAGACATGTTTTAATAATTTGTGGAAAAAGAAAAAACAAATTGTTTAATTGTTTTTAGCATAATTTTTTGAATAATTTTAGATGATGAAAAATATTTAAAAAAAAAAAACAAAAAATTATCTATGTAAATTTAGCTCAACGATAATTATATTATTTTCATATTTAAAGTTGAAGGTTTGATCTTTCATACTTACCATTGTTGTTTTAAAAAATCAAAAACGTTCTGAAAAATTTTAGTTAAATTAAAAGTTCAATAATTTTTTTAATAATCTATCGTTTGTCGAAAAAAAGAATGAAAAACCTTTGTCCCAATTAATAAAAGAAAAGAGAAGAGAATGACACACTTTGTTGAAGAGCAATACAAATTTGAAATATCAACTAAAAAAAATGTCATCATATTGAATATGTTAAAGGGGAAAAATAGATTTTTCCTTCTACTCTATTTAAAATTTTAAATTAAAATCAATAAACATAATTTAACTAATATAAAGTCTATATTATTAAATGATCGGACTCCTTTACTTGTATATATTGTTAAACTATAAAGAAACAAAACCTCTATATAAATTAAAGATTTTATTTTAAGAAATAAAATTTACTGTTTATATATATACCTAACAAAACTTCAATTCCATTTCCATATTACTATGCTAACTCATTTATTAGATAGTGGATCACATATTTTAACCATGCTTTTGACGCAACCTTTAATTATTTTATCTTTTCATTTTTTCTAGTGGTTTTATCCCTCGGGATGGATTTAATTGATCTTACACCATCAAATTATAGTTAAGTTTAGCTCATTTTTTTAATTAAATATTATGTATGTGATTACAGTATATCAAAGTTATAATTAAATTATACAATTAGAATGGGAGGGGAAAAAAGCTCAAACTTAATATAAAATGTATCAGTTTTTACTAGCAACTTTTAACTTTACCCAATTGTATTTTCAGTGTAGATAAATATTACAATTTTTGTATTTGAACGTGTTTGTATTTGAAGAATTATTAGAAAAAAGTGTTCCAGTATATTTAAATCTTGATTTTATTGAAATTTTAAATGTAAAATCTCAAACACAGGATGAAATTATAATGAAAATGAATCCAAAGATTTTCCACGGAAAACGATTAGATGGACATGGACTTGGAAGTCGACACCGTCATCGTTCACATCCACTTCTTTAGAACCTTCTCTTTTATTATTATTTTTATCTTTTTATTTATATTTATATATTTTAGACTTTTAACAGCCTGCAGAAAACGGAAAAGCAATAAGATTGGATAAGCCGATTGCTGAGTCACCATCCTGCAGTGTGGGCCCACCCCCAAACGCCAAAGGCTTTTCATTTAACCCAGACAATGACAATTTTAACTCTGGTTAAATTTCTGACCCAACCCCGGTCCCACGCGTTCCTCCACCCTTCTTTTATATAATCCCCATTCACTCCCCCTTTCTTCTCCATCCAATTTCCAACCCCCAAATCGCAAAATGCTATCTGCCTCTTCTCCTCTTACTCTTCCGCCCCTTCCGGCACGATCCTCTCCCCGGGAATTTACACGTGTCAGATTCCGGCCACTGCAAGCCTTCTCCTCCACCGCCACTGCTTCTTCCACTGCTTACGCCTCCAGAGAGGACACCGCCTCGCCGTATCTCAACCTTCAAAGAATGTCTTCCTGCACTTCGCTTTACGAGGTCCTTGGAATCCCTACTGGAGCTTCTTTTCAGGAGATAAAATCCGCCTACCGACGTCTTGCCAGAGTTTGCCACCCGGACGTGGCGGCTGTCGACCGGAAAGACTCGTCGGCCACCGATTTCATGAAGATCCACGCCGCTTATTCCACTCTGTCTGATCCTGAGAAACGCGCCGATTACGATCGGAAGCTTCTCCGTCGGTTTCGGCCTGTGGCTTCCGCGCGGATGGCTTCTGGTTTCACTGGATACACTCGCCGGAATTGGGAGACAGATCAGTGCTGGTAACGAGTTGACTCATTGAGTGATTGAAGTCGAAGCTGAAACGATCGGAGTTTGTAAAAATATGATGAGCGGTAATTAGGGCTATATATCAGAGGGCGCCGGAATCGGAATCGGAATAGGACTCGAAATCGAAATCGAAATCACTGCTTTGATTTGTACATATAACGAAATAATCGAAACGGCGCGAATGATTTGAGAGACTTACTAGGATGATCTGTGGAAGACGGAGAGATCGAAGCTTTTCTGCAACTCACCGGAGCCGAACTAGTGGCCATGCCCTTGATTACCTTGACAACAAGGGAGATTTGCCTTCAGATCTTCAGGAAGAAAATTCTAGTTCTCGAAGAAAATCAAATCACCAAGTAAAAATCAAACAGAGGAAAATTCATATATCTTTTCCTAGTTTTCCTTTGGTTATTTGTATTTTTCTTGGCTTTGTACAATTTCGATTTCAATGAAATAAAATCAACGAAAATCAAAACCCCAAATCACTGTTTAGTTCTTCGTTTGTTTTTTTCCTCTGCTTTGCTTATCTGATTAAGCCGATAATGAATCATGATTCTGAGTCTATTATTCAAATTCTCGTGTGTTTGCTCTACCTCCCCTGTTGTTTTCTTTTCATCTACATATAAAATTTCTTAATCATAGTGTCAGAAATAAGAAATTTAGTGGAGACACGAGACAAATTATTCTATCTTATCATTAATAATGTTTGAAAATTAATCATTAAAATGAAATTAGAAGGAAAAATAGGGTTCACCTTTCCAAATAAGTAAAGGAAAGAGCAAAAATGGGTTTAAAAGAGGAATCTTCCAGTTTTGGAAGGCAACTTGGAAAAGAAACCATTAAGCAAACTGATTAGCAGACAGTAAACTGTATATTTGTCGTCTTTCATCATATTTTAAATTTGCTTTGCCTGAGATTGTTTTTCTGAAGATAAGAATGAATATTAGGTTCATAGATTAAAGTGAGGATTTTTCTTTTTTTTTTTAAAAAAAAGGAAATAATTATTATTCCTGTGATTTGGAATATAAATTGAAGTTGAAACCGAGTTGAACCGACAGTTGGGGACAAAAAAAAACAAGCTCACGTTCATACTTCGGTTTCAGGAAATATCTTTCAATTGTTTAACCACACAGCTTTTCTTCTTAAATGCTTGCATTAAAGTTCACTTTTTTGGCTAAGTTCCCTGAATCATAGCTTGGGTTATCACTATCTTTATATAACTTTAAGAGCATTTGATTTTGGTTACATGCTTGGATCACATCTAGACAAATCGAAGCGGGACGAAGGGCAATGACACGAAATGCACGATGCGACGGAAAAATATGGGTACATATATTTCGTAATCAAACTTTATAGTTATCTTGGATGTTTTAAGTGATTATTATTATATTAAATACATGATGTACTTTTTTAATTGTGAGGCTAGTACTCTATATTTGGTTGTCTATACGAGTATATTTAACAAAACACAAGTACCAACAAGAAAATGGACACAATGTTTAATAAAAGCATAGCTTAGATAAACATAAAGTATGAACTATCAAACAAGAGTTTAGAGGCTCGAATCCTCCTCCTCAATATTGTTGAATTCAAAGAAAAAGGAAAAAGAAAAGGAGAAGAAGAAGAGGAACACAAAGTCTCTTGGATAATGAGACAATCATTCATTTGAGGCAAGCATGACTAAGGTGGAAGTTCCTCTATCTAAACGACAGAGTAATTGTAATTGTACGTATGTGCATGTATATTTAAGGGGCGTTTAGGTCAAAAAGTTGGAAAGTAGAGAGTTGTAAAACTCCACCGCTTGCTTCGTTCAAAATTTTTTTGGGTCCCACGACTACAAACATCAATAATTATATACTTAGTTGTAGCTTGTTATAGACTTTTGAATTTCAGACACCCTTCATGACTCTACATCTATCATATGCTCTTCGATAACTAGTTGTAACCCATTTAGACTTCTGAATTTCTCATAATTAACTCATAACTACTAAAGAGTTTGTTTCAATTTTTTTTTTTTTTAAAAAAAAAGCTCGAACATGATGCCAATTTAAAGACCTTCAATAGCACCCATGACTCCCCTCTATGATTACGAATGATAAACCTATATCTTACTTCACTTGAAATATATCTTACCTGGCTTAAAATCTTTTAAACACCACCTGTAGAGGTGCCTCCCATCACTTATGGGTTGATGGGTTGGTGTAGTAGAGTTATGGTGGTTATATAATGAAATCCATCTATCCAATTGTTATTATGTTGTCACCTATCTATAAGATGCCTTCTTGATCTCAATCGCATGTGTATTTATCCATGAAGTCTAGTGCTCACATGATTGGGTCAATTTTTCATTCCACCATTCTACCATAAATATAGTTAATTTCCACATAGTTATCTAAATAAGTTGATCGAAATAGAATTTAAGATCAAGTAAAAATATAAGTTAAACTACAAATTTAGTTCATAACTAAGTTGTTGAATAAATTTTTTCTTAGTATATTTGATTTGAGGTGTGTTAATCAAAGTCTATTCCTTCATTTAATTTAGTGTTAGAACTTTTCCACCAATGGATTACTATTTCCTACTTATCCACCAATGGATTACTATTTCCTACTTATTATTATTATTAGAGAATGCATTTTCAACGTTTTAGATAATGATCCTCATAAAAGAAGAGAAAAAAAAGGCAGTAGAGAATGCAAAACCACATGGGTAATTAGTATAAAACAGTAAATATTAATAGTCAAAAAGCCCTATAAAAATGATAACTTTTAGGAATGAATCCACATGATTGAGATATTAGATTTTAATTTGAACTTTTGCAATCTCATTTTGAAAGATGTATTTTCCCTGATGATAGGCTAGAAAAGCGGCTAAAACACCTCCCCTAGACCCTAGTCCCAATGCATGGGCATGGATATGATGAGTAAGATGTTAGATTGTCAAAAATGAGTAAGATGTTAGATTGTCAAAAATATTAAGGCAAACAAATTTTCAAAAAAATTAGAAAAAAAACCTAATAAAGATTATCTTTAAAAAAAAAAAACAATAAACCAATAATAGTGACTATATTTAGGATTTAGTAGTACAATTTTGAAGTGTAGTGGTCAAAATGATATTTTGACATTTATATATATATATATATATATATATACACACACACATTAAAAAAAAATCACATGAACATAGTTTAATGAGTTAAGGCATTATATGTTGTATAAAAAGTCAAAAAGTTCGAATTATCACCCCACATATTGTTGAACTAAAAGAAAAACTAAGTTGCATGTCCAAAGTCAATCTTGAAAGTATTTGAATCTACTCATAACACACAATAAATAAAAACATTAAACTTAGCAATAAATGCATAAATCCAACCCCTTAACAAATCTAACACAATTGAAAGAATCAATACTCTAAAAAGTTAGACCATAGTTCAAGTAGATCAAACAATATATGTACTCTTTGTCGAAAAGTCTTATGTTGTTGAACTAGAATAAAAAAAGAAAAGAAAAACCTCTAGAAATAACACCAACAAAGAATAAAATTAAAACACTTTAGATGGCCACAAATCTTACAACAAAAAAGCAATAAAACAAACTCATGTGAAGTACTAGCTACGCTAATTAAGTATTAATTACATGAAGTCCTACAAGAGGATCTTGAGGATTGGGACGTGTTCTTCAGGACTACTAGGGTCGTGCCTAAATGGTTATAAGGTCATTATCAAATGCAATGAGATCAAGATCTTAGAAGCAACAACTATTCCTAACGACTTGAATAACATTCTCTTAAGAAATGTTACAAATAGCACAAATGAGTCTGGTTGTCTACCGGTTATTTTCCTTGTTAATTATGAGTCTTTGGACCTCTTGAAGGTCTCTTCTTCGTTGAGGAGGTTAAATCATTGACGCTTGATCTAGAGTATATTTCTTACCCCATGTAAAGTGCTACCACAATTTTTTGACTCAATCCCTTGCAAAAAAAGACGTTAGAAGAGTAAACTTCTTTCTTTTACTCTTATCCATTAATTTATTTAATTATTCTCTTAATATAATTTTGTAGATGGGTGGTGTTTTGTTTCCTAGAAGATTGAAATTAGCCCATAAATTTAATTATTGGGAAGAAAATTGGTGCATGTTGAAGTAGAAGAGAGAGAATAGAATTAATAAGGTTGGCCAAACGGGAAAAAAATGACGAGTTAGATTAGAGGATTGGATTTGATTACGGAAAATGAAAAAACCAATGGCCAATGAAATCAAGAATTGTGGACAGGTCGGTGTTCTTGTCAAATACACAATTGCATTGACCTAAAAAAGTCAGCTTTAAAGGCTCTATGCTTGGAATCTGTGGGAGGATAGTAGTGGGGTCCACCATCCTCGTCGGAAAACAAAGTTTCTAGACGAAAATAGTTCCCAATGGTACGGAGGAGCTTGCGGTGGGGCCGCCGCCTCCGCCTCCGCCTCCGCCTACTTTCCCGGAAAAATTGAGCCACTGGACTTTTTATTTTATTTCGGATTCCTTAGAAATTGGAATCCATTATTTAGATTTATGGTTCTTGAATGAGTCACCGACACTTGGATGAGAGGCCTTATCTTCTCATCCTTCTTCTAGAACGTAAAACCACACCCCGTCCGCGTCGCGTCGCCCGTCCACATCCATGTCTATACGTTCAAACCTTTGGTACCTTCTTCTTCTTCTGTCGCATTATTTCTAGAAATTCTTGGTTTTATTCACTAAGTTTGATTTAAATATCCGTTAAAATCTGAGGTGCAAATCTTATAATTCTATATTTTAAAATCTAGATATCATCGATATCAACGTTGATGTTTTAATCATTTATTGTCCTACAACAATTTGAATATTCGTATTCTAAATATCTTAAATTAACTTCTATGGAGAATGAAAAAGAATATATGTATAATAATAACATAAAAAAGAAAATGAGTGGTTCAGTCTTTATCCCCACATCTCCTTGATCACAAAAGAAAATAAAATTATACAAAATATCCATGAATTTCAAATTAAGTTGTAGTGTTTTCTTTCTTTTTTTTTTTTTTTTCTCTCTCAATAAATTTGAATTTCAAAGACTAAAAAGAAACTTTATCATACCTAAAGGAATAATCGAAAATTTTCATCTAACTTAAAACTATTTTGTACAATTTAAATATGAATGTTTGAATACAACTTCATTAATTAAGATCATATTTGGTAACTATTTAATTTTTTTTATTTTATTCTTTTAAAAATTAAGGTTATAAGTTTCTCCTACTCGTAAATTTATTATTTTTTTTCTCTCATTGTTATCCATGTTTAGTCAAATTAAAAAATTTAAACAAATTACTTTTTAAAACTAGTTTTTGTTTTTTAAATTCGAACTATCGAAGAAAGACGCAAATTATTATAAGAAAGTAATAGAAAATAAACTTAATTTTCATAAACTAAAATTAAAAACAAAATGGTTAGCAACTTAGTCTAAAATATTATAATCTACACAATCTTATTAACTCTTTTTTATAATAAAAAGACATGTTTACAAATTAGAAGTTGTTCTAGAAATTATAACTACCTTTCAAAATAGCAATATTTGTTTACTTAAATAATGGAAGAATAACAAGCTGCCTTTGAAAATGACAGTTTATAGAAAACAATTCTTGGATTTTTGGAAATTGTTTTATAAACATTAATTTCAGAGGGTCCACAGACCACAAGTCTTGCTTAGCCCAAACCCAAGATTTCAAAACTTAAGGGGTAGCCCCACATTATACATTTAGCAACAGAAGGGTTTTTTCTTTTTTTTTTTCTTTTTTTTTTTAAATTAAAAAAATTAATGAATATTTTATTTTTTGTTTTGTTTTGTGGAAATTTTTGCCAAAAGCTCTCATTGGACAACTTATTCCACTTTGTTATTTTGGATCTACAACTACTACTCATTCTAGACTTTATTGCTTCCTTCCAAAATTACATGACTGGATGATTAAAGTAGTAGTTGATGGATGGATATATCTATAAATTTGAGGATTTAACTATTAATATCAAGATTTAATAGATATGTTTGATGTTTGATGTTTGATGTTTCATATGAATACTAATAAAAAAAAATATCATTGATTAGTTACCAATATACATATAAATACTAATAATAAAACTTCTAAATTATTTAGATATTGAAAAGAGCTTATTTATTTATTTAAATATTTGATTTATAGGAATATATATCGTGGATATATCTATCAAATTGAAACATCTAATCTTAATATCAACAAAAATATTCTAATCCTCATATATAATAAATTATTATTTTTCTCAACAGAAAAAATCCTTTCCATTACTTTTCAAAATCTATAGGTCAATGTTGTTTATTACTTCTAAGTTTACTTTTAGAAAAACGGCTCTTTCAGCTTTCCAAAGGAAACTTAAAAAAAAAAAGAAAAAAAAACTTAAATTATAAATTTAGTCTAGAATATGTGCCTATTTAGTCTTAGAATTTTAAATAAAGTATTTAATAAGTCCCAAAGTTTAAATCCTAAGATTATTGAATAGGACCTTCAACTTTTAATTTTGTATCTAATAGAAAAAAATTGATCTATTCTATATAAAAAAATAAATTTTATGCCTAATGAGACCATAAACATTCATTTGTGTGTTTAGTGGACACATAAATCTTAAAACAGGTTGAAGAGGTTAAATATCTATTTGATACAAAACTGCAACTTACGAGATGATTGGATATAAAGATTAAAATTTAGTGATCCATTGAATCATTTTTAAATTTTAAAGACTATTGAACATAAAATTGGAAACTTATGACGTATTAGATTTTCTAAAGTTTAGAAACCAAATAAAACCAACATTGAAAGTTTAATGAATAAATTTGTAATTCAGTTAAAAAAGAAAAAGAAATGAAAAAAATAGTTTCGATTTCCTAAATGACATAGAAGTTTTATTTTTTCCCTTGAATTTAGTCATCTCTAGTAATAGTCGATCAAAAACATTTTTTTTTAGTTCAATAAAATGTGAAATGGGAGATTCAAACCTCTAACCTTATGATCAAAAGTTACTTTACATGAATTGAACTATAATCATTTTGTGAATATCTATCTTTTATTACCCAAAACGTTAATTACCTAGCATAATTTATAACGTAATATAACTTTCACTTAGCTCTTAAGAGAGATTACGATAGTGATTGGTGGTAGTCGTTCTCTTGTTTTAGTTCCTTATTTTTATTCTTCCCATAATAAAAAAGTAATGCTCGTGACCTTAAATATTTGTGAACTGAGGTGAAAGTGAACATAATTATTAATAAATATAATTATTTATTCGGTAAAGTAACGAAAATAGTGAAATGGGCCGTGGAAACGTTCAATTAGAAAAGGCCCAACGAAAGAACGGAAAGAAATAAGTGGGCTCAAAAGAAAGCGAGCCCAAATCTGAAAATCCAACCATCCCAATAAATGCAGCATGATTGGAAAGAGAAATCCGATACCACCTCCTTCTTTCTCTTATATCATTATTAATAATATTATAGTTATGAGTAATACAAATAAATCAATGTCGCTACAAATCCCAAATATTAATTTTAATGTTTCTAAAAATTAATTTCTATTAAATAAATATTTTTTTCTTTTTTTTTGGATATTTTTCGAAGCAGCTATTAAATAAATAGTTAAAGGAAAAGAAAAAGAAAAATGAAAAAAAAAAAGAGGAAAGAAAAAGGGGTTTGTGGGGAGCACGAAGCAATAATGAAAATGCCAGGTTGGTGATTAGCATCAGAATCCAATCAGCTACGCAATTCTCGGGCAACTTTGTCCCTCTTTTGCTAGCTTGCATTCCTACCTAACACCCCTTTACGTGTGGCAGTTGGGAATTTTATTTTGTTTTACAATCATAATTATGATTATTGTTTTCATAATCAAGAAAGTAAAAAAACTACAACAACTTTCCTAGTTGCAAATTGAATTCTCAGCCTAATCTTGAGATGCCTACTAATCTAATATTAATTTGAAGAAGTCTTTGATAAACAGATGTTGTAAGGTCAAACAATTGGTTAATGACATTATTCGAAATGTATATAAGTGTACCGAATGCAAAATATTCTACCATTTTATGTTTAGTTTACGGTTATAGATGGTTAGACATTAGTTTTTGTTTTTGTTTTGTCGTGACAAATGCCTCACCTGCCACTCCAATAGTCAACATGTTAGATGAAGTTTTTGTAGAAGTTGTGATTTGAATCTGTAAAAGAATAGTTTTGAATAATTAATCCCATTAGTTACGAAATACTACGATTATTTTATTGGAAATTTGGAATGGAATTCAAATCAAATCTTTCATAAAGTGTTTTTTTTTTTTCAATACTTTTATGGTAGTAAAAGTAGGCCTAAATGGTATCGCACCGATCTTGGACTATGTATGGGCCTATCAAGACAAAGTCAGGCCCAACAAAAATGTGTGGGCTTGGCATTGTCAGTGTCATCGTGGCCCATGAAGAGTTCCCAAATTTCCAGCAATGCGCACGTGCGCACGTGGAGGCTTTCATGAAATGAATTAATAACAGAGCAGCGTGGGCCCAGGGGTGTAGTTTGGTAGACAAGAATGCTTCTTGTACGCAAGATGCTGACGTCAATAATAAAATTGGAAAAGTAGTAACGACCATTACCGAAGTTATGACTTTTTATTTCTTGATGGCTTGCGTTTTAGGCATTGATTCTTTCCAATTCCTTAGGATCCATTATTATTATTTTTAAAAAGCCACTCGGATTTTTTTAATAATTTTTTTAAATTTATTTTTAAATATTAAAAGATTTACTTTTAATAGCCATCAGCGGCCAATATGTTAAATTGTTGTAATAAATAGCAAAGCTATTTGATTATAGTTTAATGCTAATAATAAAAAGGAAAAAGAAGACAAAGTAGACGGGTTTATGTAGGAAGAAAGTCGCGACTTGACTCAATTTTAATATATAGGAATTGAATCTAAACAATAATAGTTGAAAATTAAATAATACGTTTGGAATACAAATAACTCAATTGAAAAGACAAATTGATTTAAAATATAAGTCCTAATATTTTGTTGGAATTTTCTATTCTTAAAAAAAAAAAAGAAAAATCTAACTTAACTCCTTATTAAAAGTAAACACAAGCTTGACTTCTTTCAGATGAAAAATAAAAAACACAAGTGAACTCATTATGTATTGGTTCGTAAAATTCGTACATGAATGTTGCGTCTAGTTAGTTTTTGAATTATCAAATGAGTTTAACAAATTGTTAGACGTTTATTTTTGTGTTTTATAAGTCCTCAAATTTTAAAAATATCTAATGACTTATTAGTTATTATACACAAAATTGAAATTTTATATATGTACTAACCCTTTTTAAAGTTTGAGGTTCAATTCTCCTACCCCACGTATTGTAAAAAATGTGCTAAAATTATAGTTTAACACAAAAAAAATTATTTTACACAATCCTCTATGAACTTGTGTCTAAGGCTTTGGAAGTTGGTATTTACCCTCTAAGGGTTGAGATTGATTCTTTGATTCTATGAGGTCTTATGATGGGCTCATCTCGATATTTTAATGAGATTCAATATTTTGTAGATTCTAGATGTGTTTTGCATCATTATGGAGCTATTAAAGGCTTCGTTTTTGCCAATCGTAACTGTAATATTGTGGCTCGTGAGCTTATGTCTCAAGCACAAAGATCTTGACATCATCGTTGATTTGTCAAGAAGATAATCTCCTTAAGTGGACTCTTTTCTAACCAATGATTGTTACCATTCATAGTTTTGTTTGATTTCCATGTATTAAAAAAAAAAAGAAAAAAAAAAAAGGTGAAAGCAAGTTTGCAAAATTTACCAATGTTTGTTAAAATTAGGTACACTGCACTCCTACCAAACATAAATTTCAACAGAGGGATAGTGAATAAAAATTAAAAAAAAAAACCCAAAAATAGTAATTTAAAGCAAGTAAAGGAGGTGTGTGTTTATAGTTGAGGTGATGGATGGAGGGCAGGAACATGGCGGCGGATTTTAAGAGCCAACGGCAATGGTTCGGCGGAAAAAAGGCAGCCGACGGGACCCATAAGCCCCGGGTTTGGCTACTTAAATATGACACCATTTTCTGTTCACTTCAATTATTTTGCCCTTTTGCTTTATCTTTTATTTGTACCAAAAGTTTTTTAAAGCCACGAAAAGCCATTTCCTTTCCTTAAAGCCTATTACAGCCTCTCCCCACTCTCTCTTAGTAAACAGCAAAACATCGAAAATATACTTAGCAAAAAATGGGTTCAAATTTAATGTCCTTTTAAGAAACCACAAAACAAAGATGAAAAGAAAACAAGAGAAAACCGCGTTTGACCTTCTCAAATTCTTCTACCACTGCCTGCCCTAGCCATAGCGTCAAACAAACCCTTCTAAACTTCTGTTTCTTCTTCTTCTTCTTCTTCTTCTTTCGTTTTCGGGTTCAAGTTTTATTCCTCCCCATCTCATCTCTTTTTTCTTTGCTCGATCTGATTTGGGTTTTCTTTGTTTTGCTTCCATGGCGGAGATCAAGCTAATCTTGGCTCGGCCGATTCAATTGGCCGACCAAGTCACCAAGGCAGCCGATGAGGCCACCAGCTGCAAGCAGGAGTGCGCCGACCTCAAGAGCAAGACGGAAAAGCTCGCTACTCTTCTCCGTCAGGCGGCTCGAGCGAGTTCCGATCTCTACGAGCGACCGGCCACTCGGATCATCAACGAAACTGCTCAGTCTTTGGATAAAGCTCTGTCGCTGGTGCTCAAATGCAGTGGCAATGGCCTTATGAAGCGTGTTTTTACAATCATCCCTGCTGCCGCCTTCCGAAAATCCTGCTCCCAACTCGAGAATTCCATTGGTGATGTCTCGTGGTTGCTTCGAGTTTCCGCCTCCGCTGAGGATCGTGGCGACGAGTATTTGGGTCTTCCCCCAATTGCCGCTAACGAACCCATTCTTGGTCTCATCTGGGAACAGATTGCTATTCTCTCAACTGGGTCGCCGGAAGATCGAGCTGACGCGGCGGCGTCGCTGGTTTCTTTGGCGAAAAACAGCGAGAGGTATGGGAAACGGATCATCGAAGAAGGCGGCGTTGGAGCGCTGCTGAAATTGCTGAAAGAAGGTAAGGTTGAAGGTCAAGAACACGCTGCAACTGCAATTGGGCTTTTAGGGCGTGACCCTGAGAATGTTGAGGCCATGATTCAGGCTGGTGTCTGCCAGGTGTTTGCGAAAATTCTCAAAGAAGGTCCGATGAAAGTTCAGGCTGAGGTTGCTTGGGCTATATCAGAACTCGTTTCTAGTTACCCAAAATGCCAAGATCTCTTTGAACAACACTATATTATCCGCTCCCTTGTTAGCCATCTTGCGTTTGAGACTGTTCAAGAACATAGCAAATACAATATCACTGCCAATAAAGCCACCTCGATCCATGCTCTGGTAATGGCGAGCAACCCCAAAACGAATAATGTGTATAAAGCTGTGGATGATGATGATCGACAGCTCCATAGTCGGATTCTTCATCCGATGGGAAATCGAACCCCAAATCAGATGCACGCTGTGGTTACCAACACTATGAACGCGCTCTCTGGTGGGTCGTTTCCGGCTACAACAGCAACTCCTCAGGCAGGCCATAGCGAAGGCCACAGCCTTAGCAGCAATGAAAAGCATCTTCTTCCACATCCATCCCCTTACCTTCACAATACTCATTCCGGCCCCAGCACGAAGGGCAGGGAACTCGAGGACCCAGCGACAAAAACCAAGATGAAAGCCATGGCAGCTAGAGCCCTTTGGCAGCTTGCCAAAGGGAATTTGACAATCTGCCGTAGTATTACAGAATCAAGAGCTTTGTTGTGTTTTGCTTTTCTACTCGAGAAGGGGGAACAGAATGTGCGGCATAACTCTGCAATGGCATTGATGGAGATCACTGCCATGGCGGAGCACGATCCTGACTTGAGAAGATCTGCCTTCAAGCCGACTTCGCCTGCTTGCAGAGCTGTTGTGGAACAGTTGCTGAAGATAATTGAAAAAGAAGATGCTGATCTCCTCATCCCTTGTATCAAATCCATTGGACATTTAGCGAGGACGTTCCGAGCAACCGAGAAGAGAATGATCATTCCATTGGTGCAGCTTCTCGACGAAAGAGAGACCGAGGTCTCGATGGAGGCCTGCATTGCTCTCACCAAATTTGCCTGCACAGAAAACTTCCTCCACATCAACCACTGCGAGGAAATTCTAGCTGCAGGAGGGGCAAAACACTTAGTCCAGCTAGTGTACTTTGGGGAACAAAGTGTTAAACTTGAAGCTTTAACTCTGTTGTGTTACATTGCCCTGCATTTGCCAGATAGAGAGGAGCTTGCTCGGGCCGAGACGCTTCCCGTGATCGAATGGGCGTCAAAACAATCCCATTTGACACAGGATGAAAAACGTGAAAGACTCTTACATGAGGCTGCAAATAAGCTAGAGCTGTTTCAATCTAGAGGTCCAAGAGGATACCATTGATTTCAATCATTATAACAGGCAAGGTTTCTGATCTCTTCCACAAGTTGAAAATTTTCCATTCACACATTATTTTCGTTCTGAGTGTACGTATTAGATTCATTTTCCATCCACAATTGTTCAAAAAGTAATGTAATAATTTAGGGAAAGTTGGTTGCTTGCTTCTTTGTATCTTTCATCTGCCTTTCATGGAGACAAAGTTAACAGGTTTCTCCATGGTTGATTTCAAATGATCTTATACCCTTTTATTAATTTTGTAACCTCATTCTTGTCTCTTTTTCTTCTTCTTTGTATAAAGAATTAGATTGTATCATTGGAACAGCTTGCAGTTGTCCAACGTAAAATGGTTGGATTGAAAATGACTTTAACGAAGCTCATTGAAAGGGAAAAGATCCCTTTCCTCTCTAAAAATTCATCACAACCAGTCAATTTTGAACGCTAATATAAAATTCTTCCAAATTTTTTACTTTGATTTGGTCGTCCAAATCCCCTGGTTGTTGTTTGCTTTGTATTATCCATTACCCACGTCACTCGACATGATATTTTATATATTTCAAATGTCAGGTGGAGGGTTGAACAATCCATCCTTAAAATGATCATTTTTGTAGTAATTTAGTGTATTATTACTTAACTATATTCAGATGGACACTAATTTAGTTCTATTCTACATGTTGTGTTTAATCTCAATTTACATGTAAAAAATTTAATTTCATATTTTTGATATGGATAGAGCTTCACTTTGGTGTCTATAATTTGATCAAGTTTTGAAAATTAACCATAGGAACCAAATTGGATTTAAGTAGCTAAAATAACAATTTAATCCAACAAAAATATAACAATTAATTTAACAATAGGAACCAAATTGGATTTAAGTAGCTAAAATAACAATTTAATCCAACAAAAATATAACAATTAATTTAACAAAAGTAATTTAACCAAAGTAAAATATAAGGTTAAAATACTATTTTGGTTCTTATACTTTGTAGTTTGTTCAATTTTAGTTCTTATATTTTCAATATTAAATTATTTTATCGAAATTGAAAAAATAATTCCAATAAATTTCATGCATTGAAACACAATAATGGGAATATGTTCTCAAAATTTATAATGAAAATACTAATAAAAAAAATAAAAGGTAATGAAAAAAGTTCGCACCAAACTAGTAACAGGGACTAAATTTAAGTTTATTGAAAGTATAAAGACTAAAATTGAACATTTGAAAGTATAGAGATTAAAATTGAACAAGCTCCAAAATATAAGTACCAAAATGATATTTTAATCAAAATATAATAACAATCTCCTTCAGCGAGATCAATCATTTCAATAAAGCTTTTCCACTATTAGATTCATATCATCACTTATATTAACTTTATCTACTTTAGATGTACATGTCACGTAATTATTATTATTTGCCTTTTGTCAATTTGTTCCTTTTCTTTGTGTCACTGAAGGCAATAGTCCCATTATACACATATAGTTTGTTTTAAAGTATTGATCAAGTAAAATGAGTAGATAATAAATATTTGAGTTTAATATCTATTTAATTAGAATAATTAATTTTTAAAATTAATTAGTTAATCGTTTTTTTGTAGGACTATAAAGGATGATTTAGGGTTTTAATAGGAAGCTTTTCGTATGTCTTTTGAATCTCTTCAACAAGTATTTTTCTTCAATTCAAATATTTATCTCCATACCAAATTATATTTTTGAAAAGTAAAATAAAAAGGAATTCTTACTAAGTCAAGTCAGTTAACGTGTTGTAGCAATCTGATTTGACCACATATAAGAACATTATAATAAAGGATAGAGCTTAAATATTGAGGAAAATTGGAGCCCAAAAAGGGGTATTGGAAACCCCACCCTCACCAATAATAATTAATTGAAGACAAAGAAACAAGTCATGTGGAATGATTTTGAAGCCAAATTTGGCTTAAGACATCATGGTCCCTTGACATTTCACTGTGTTTGTGTGTTTTTGCTATTGACTTTTAAGACTATTAAAGGGCATTCGAGGAAGCTTTTATCTATAAAATTTAATATTTTACTCGACCTTTCAATTATTACACACATTCTTTCGTGTAATAAGAGAAAATGAGAGTGAGAATTCTTATCTATATAACGACTCACTTTTTCTAGTCTTATAATACGAATTTGAATACAAGTATGAGAAAAAAATTATTGAGAGTACCTTTTCATTGTACTATTATTTAAAATTTAACTATAACTTTGTCACAGAAAAAACAAAAAAACCTAATCAAACATACATGTTTGAATAATATATAATTTTTTAGGAGATATATGATAAAAACTTGTTACCAACATACATAACTTTTCAAAATAAACATTCTTGAAAGAGATACTTAAAAAAAATAATACAAAATCAAATTAAATAATATTTGTAAGACATTTCGTAATTAAAAAAATTAAGACTATCTAACTCTACCAATACTTTTTTTTTACAAATATTTTGAATGTCAAATTATGAACATTACATCATATCTTGATGGTGGATTCAATATAGCACCACTCCAAATTTCATTACATCTTTTAATTTTTGGATGAACCTATATATGATGATAGATGAATATGACTTATTTGTTGAGAAAATGTTCATTATTTTTAGAGAAATTGTAATTGTGAGCCCATGTCCTGTCATTGTAACTAAGCCCCCCCTTCAGATATAACGAAAGCAATAAACTTTGGAGAGCCCTTGTCCTCTCTTTGTAACTATAGACATTTCAAGGGAACAATTGTGTATATAAATTATATATCTTTGAAAGAGAGAGAAGAGCAACTCCTATGGAATTGTTTTATTTGCTATTACCCACAAGAGTTCTCCTTGTTGTATTTCTCCTCTCCACCATTTAATTCTTCATGCATTTGCCCCTATAAGGAATTTCTTAGTTTATTGGTGTAAATTTCTTAGTTTCAATCACAAACCCAATTACAGTTTAACTGATTAAGGTATTTATCATATTTTTTATAAGGGAAAGTTTTAGAGAGTGTTTAGCCCACCAACATCATAAGTGGTTGTTAAATAAGTCAACTCCACAAACTTTAATAATATTTACTATTGAAGTTTATATATTTTTCAAGGAACTCCATTTCCCCCCCCCCCCCCCTCTCTTTTGCACATTTATCGAGAAATTTCATCTTTACAACTTTGCACCCTATCTTCATAACTCAACTAAGCGCCCCAAACACCTCTTAATGTATATGCTTTTAGAGGTTTTATGTATGCCAAATCCAACAAAGCTAAGTGGATAAAATATATATTAACATCTTAACGATTGATAGAATGATTTCCGTCTTACTATTATTGAAACTAAAAGAAACGCTTCATAACTATCACCTATAAGGAATTCCTCTAATGCGTTTATTGGATATCTTTGGCTTATTTCACTCTATTTTCTTAACTTTTCTTACTCAAGTATTTGTTGGCAATCCTAAATGACATTATTATATTGTTGTTTTTCGAGTAGATTTAACTCTACCTTTCTACATCAGCTAAAAGATAAGATACTCAAATATACACTCAAGATTCAACTAAGAGAGAAAAAGGAATTGTTTTCAAATACATTTGGTTTCTTAAAAAAGAGAAGATGTCGGAATAGAGAGAGCGTCCACAACCCACAAATTGGCCCAATGAATAGGTGAGTGGGCCTAGGGTCAACCAAAAGTCGGCCCACAAAATGGCTACAAACTGGGCCGTCATCTTAAACTTGACGAAATGGGCTTCAGTTTAGGCCCATCGTTCTCGCCTGTAGTTCGGCCATCATGTGGTCATATTGGCAAGCTTTGTGACGTGTCACAAAGCCCAACCCTTCCGAACATTATTAAATGGGTTTCCTATGATTCACCCATTCACATACATATCTTCATTTTTCCCACACACATAGATCCAACATGGGAATTTTCAATTTTAGGCAAAAAATGAGAGTAAGAAAAAAAGAATTCTTGTGTAGACGGGGAACATTCCCTGTCGTCCCATTTGTCTCTCTTTTTTTAAAAAAAATTTATTATGATAATCGTTGTTAAGTTATTATTATTATTATATAAATATTATTTTTAAATTTCAAATTTTACTGTGTTTGAATTTAATATTTACATTTTGATTCTATACATGAATTATTTGATAGGTAGTTATTTTGTTCTATTAAAAAAATTGAGTAATTTCTCTTTAAATTCAAAATTTCTATGTGGAGTTAATCGTATAAAAAAATTTAGTAAGTAAACTACTCAATTAAAACTTTTAATAGTAGTTATTTAAGTTTTTTTTTTTTTTTTTTTTAAAAAACGAAAATTCATATGAGGAAATCAATATTGAAATTGCCATTTCGATCTACACAAAATTAAAGGGAGAATTTCAGGAGATGAAGAATGAAATGGGAAACAAAAATGAGAAATGGAAAACCATCCCCACACCTGCCTTGTGGATTTGCACACATATTATTTTACATCCAAATTTATACATATTTGAAAGCTTATATATATTGTGTCTTCTACTAGTTCAAGGACATATTTTTTTCTTTTATGGTTCTCATTTTAGGAGACTACATTTTTTTTTTTTTAAAGTTATACTATTTAAAATTAGGTGCATGTGCTGACGCCTTGTTCTTCTTTGTCTTCTTCACAGGGCAGAGTTTTACCATTACTGCACATGTCACCAACTCCCTGTGAATGGAATATACCACGACATACTTTTTTTACTATACCTTTTCTATATTTAGGGTTGTAATAGGATAAATTTATAATGCACTATAATAAAAAAAAAAAAACTCATGTTTAGATTGAACGTTTTGAATTCGATTTGTAATATCAAACTCATTCCGTTCTCACAGTTTTCAAATCAATTCTATCATCCATTGTTTCACGTTTTATGATTGATTTTTTACGCATTCTAGCACTCCTTTCATTTTTACTAATTCTGATTACATTTCAGCTTTCCAAACAACTTCTTCGTTTTTACTACCTTTTTAACCTCAAAAAAATAATAATAATAAATTGTACCATTTTTTTACTCAATAAAAGCATGTTTAATTTAGATCTATTTTTGGTCTCAAAATTTCAAAATTTTTAACAACCGTACTCACTCTTAAACCCTAAGTTTTGCATTAATTTTTTTTTATTTTAAAAATATTCATTTATATCCTTAAACTTCAAGGATCGTAACAATTTAAACCCTGAATTTTTATGAGTGTGTATAAATTTATACTCTCCATTATGTTTCTGTTTCAGAAACCTCGTGTAAAATTTATAATTGTATCATTTAAAATTCGTAAGATTTAATAAATGAATCAATTTAGACTTTTAGTTAGAATTTTCTTTGAATATCATCCATGTATTTACTCTAATGGTCCATTTTGTAAAATTGGCATTTGAAGAAGTTTACATATACTTGAGAATCAATATGCATGGATGATTTTCAAAGGTAATCATAATAAAAGGTTTAAATTTATTGACTTATAAAAATTTAGGAATTTAATTGACTCAAATTATAAGTTTACACAATATTGGTCGAAAGAAATCTGGAGGAATGTGTAAATTTATACACTTACGAAAATTCAAGGTTTAAATTGATACAATTATTAATTCAAAATTTTAATCGGTAAACTCCAAAATTTATGAGTATAAATTGATATTTACCAAAAAAAAAAAAAAAGGAAAATTAATAGATTATATTATAACCTAATCTCTCATGCCACATTGGCTAAACGTGTGTATACATATAAAATCACAGTTTATAACATACAGATGAGGACACAAAACTTCTTAATATATATATTTTTTTAACAAGAATTGTTGAAAATTAACATTTTTTCTTTTACTATGAAGCCCATAGTGAATCTAGCGAGGGGCAATATTTGGGTGCATCCTAGTCTTATCACATACATAAAAATGAATTAAAATATTTCAAAAAAAGAAGTAAGAAAAATTTGTATGATTGGACAATGTAGTAGGTTGCACAAAGATAGATATTTCTCTAGATATTTCTCGAAATGTACCGTAGTATTTTCCATCTAACGAGGACGAAGTTCAGTGATTGAAATTTCATTGAGTGATGGCTCAGGAGGTGTAATTTTGAAATGAAAAGATTGAGCCATTCCCAACCAAGGACTTGGTTTTGCCAGTGTTAGATTTTTCAATATTACTGTGCATAAAGAATGATGGTTGGGAGTTATAGGAAGAGTGAGAGAGAAACTACTCAGCATGAAAACCACTGAAGCCATTGTTGGTCGATCTGTTGCATTTTCTTGAACACACAATAGTCCAATATGAATGCATCTTACCATTTCAAAAGTAGAACCATCTTTTAGTTTTGGATCTATCACATTCATTGGTGTTCCTGCCCCCCAATTTTTCCATGCCTGCAAACAAAAATTATTTTTAATTTTAGTACTTGAAGTATTATACAAAATGATCTTTTAAAACTGTATAATACCAAAGGATAGCTGCTTTTTAATTGGTGTATATATATATATACCCTCACAGAGCTGGAGAGATCTTCCACTTTTTTTTTTCCATTGCGAAAACAAATATTTTTTTGACCACTTATAATTTCAAGAATCAAAACACCCAAGCTATATACATCCGATTTTACTGAAAATTGTTCATCCAATGCATACTCTGGAGCCATATATCCACTACAAAAGAATAACGTAATATATATATTAAGATTATTTAAATAAAGTGTAAAGGAAAACAATTGATCATCTAGTATTTTACTTACTAAGTTCCCACAATTCTATTTGTATTGCCATGAGTTTCATCTACTTCAAACATTCTTGCTGTACCAAAATCCGCAATTTTTGGATTCATCTTCTCATCCAACAAAATATTGTTAGATTTGAGATCACGATGGATGATTAAGAGACGAGATTCTTCATGAAGATAAAGAAGTCCTCGTGCAATACCATTTATAATTTGTATCGTGTTTCCCAATCTAAAAGGATCCGATTATGAAAATCTACATAGCATCAACCATATTATATAATTAATATATATGTCAAAATGATGTATGGAAGGGAAAAAGAAAAAGGAAAACTTACCAAATATGAAGTGGTCAAGGCTTGCATTCTGTACAAACTCATATGTGAGAAGCCTTTCATTCTTTTGCAAGCAAAATCCAAGTAGCCTAACCAAATTTCTATGATGAAGTTTGGCTACCAACAATACTTCGTTTCTAAATTCTACATCTCCCTGTTGTGAATCTTTTGCAAGTCTTTTCAAGGCTATTTCTCGTCTATTTGGAAGTTTACCCTGCGATTCACGGATTTATGAGTAATTAATTCAAAGTAATCATTATTATTTACTAATTACCTTGTAAACGGCTCCAAATCCACCTTCTCCAATCTTATTTTCACTTGAGAATTCAGTTGTTCCTAACTTAATAGTCTCGAAATCAAATTGCAACATCTCAATACTCAGGATTTCATTTGTGGCTGTGGCTGTAAAGAGAGAGAAACATATGCATTTGGTTTAGGAGTAAAATAAAATAAAATAAATTTAAGATTTAGGAAGCAAACCCAATTTTTAAAATATAATTAATCCCAAAGGAAAAACAAATACTTACATTGATCGGCTGTTTCGAATATCCTCTTGACCTTTTGGTTTCGCTTCCTCTTTCTCAAAAAGATAAGGAGGATAAGGGAGAAGAGTATGGAAAAAGAAAGCGTAGAAGAAACAACAATTATGACAATTCTTCTAGCGGAATTATTGTTAACTCCTGCAAAATGAGTACATAATAAATACGAAAAATATAATTAGTTTGGTGGCTTAGGGGAAAATTTTTAGTGGGCTACCCTACTATTTTTATTGATTATTTGACACGTTGTTAAATAATTTATTAATTTTATACTATTTTTATTGATTATTTGACACGTTGTTAAATAATTTATTAATTTTTTAAATATTTTTTATGTAGATCGCACATAATTCTTAAATGTTTTTAATGTGGCAAGCACTAAATGGAAGTAGTATAAAAATAGTACTAGAATTTTCCTTGTTGGCCTTTTCAAGCGGCCTTAGTAACCCAATGGAAAAGTAGAAGGAAAATTTTTTCATACACCAAAGTATTGCTCAATAAATAATAAATTAATATGTTATTTGATGATATGTAAAATTGGGTATGATGTGTAAAATAATAAATTAATATATCATTTGATAATGCGTAAAATTATAAATGAGAGTTACTGTACTAGAGGAGTGCAATAGAAAAACGAAAAACCAAATTGACCTATTGATTTGGTTTTTAGTAAAAACATCTTAGATTGTATTTGGAAAGACAAAAAACTATTGGTTCGAATCATGGAAAAATCATAGTATTTTAATTATTATGGTGCATATATATTTGAGATATCAATTATTTGGTACTTGGTACTTGTATGTTTGTTATTTACAAAAATGCTAAGAAAAAAAAAAAGTCCAATTTCAAACCATAAAGAAGGCCTAATTTTAATTAGAAAATAGCAAACATGACCCATTAAAAACAAAAGTAGAAATAAAAATAAAAAATGAGACAAATAAAAAGACAAAAAAAATTGATAACCATATTGCTAATAAAGTGAACAAAATAAAAAACAATCCATTAATTTTTTGTATTTTATTTGAGAGGGATATACTCCCATTCTTTATAAAACCACAAAAAATAATATATGAAAAATTATCTTAAATGACAAAATTAGGGAAAATATTTATAACTAACGGCAAAATACAGTGATTTATCGCTGTCTAAAATTTTACTACACTTATAAATATTTTAATTTCTTTTGTTATATTTGAGAAGAATTCAAAATATATTTTTGGTTTGATTTTCGTATCGGGTCCAAAAACTTTTTGGATGTATTGCTTGTGTTGGTCTTAATTAATATTAAAGAAGAGAAGTAAGTATGTACCTTGAGTTTGCGTAGGAGGCAGAGAGAGAGAAAGAAAGGGGGGTGGTTGGAAGTAAGGAGGCATAGATGGGGTGGATCTCATAGTTGAGTTGGCAACTATCTGCCATTAGTCTAGCCCCAATGCTGGCGTTACAACAAACAGGAAGATAAGATTGAAGCAGGGTGAGGCATCTATCACAATCGGATAAAGACAAATCAGGAAAACAATCAAAACAGCCCATATATGTGTGTGATATCACTCGGACCATTATTGCCAGACTTTAGAGTTGGAGTCCCTGTTTCAGCCAGCTGCACTCGCAATTCTTCCAATAACCTCCTTAGTACCTGCCTAAACACACTCGGCTCTGGGGCTTTTTTTTTAGTGTTATAAAACATAAAAGTTGGGGGAGAATTGTCTACCACACCTTGAATTGATTTGTTTGAGTATATAATTTGGCAATCACGGTACCATCCCGCAGCTTCCTTTTGGTTCGGACAAGTTTGAGAGATCCTTTGGGTTGAATTTTTCACACAAACTCTACAATTTTCCAACGGAACAGGACCACGACAAAGCGCCATAGCGCGGTGGCTCTGTTTGGTTCTTCGCCGGCGGTCGCATAGAAACCTTTGTCGGTCTGAGAATTGGTGGAGATAGAGTTAAGAACGGCGTCAAGATTTTTCTTGAAAGGGCTGCTGTTTGTATAGTTGCCTACGTCGTCGGAACACTTGTGCTGGACAAAGGGTGGCTGACAAATTGTGGTGATTATCAAGTGCGAGAAGATGAAAATCATTCTCCATCTCCATTTCCAACTGCTCCCTATCTCCATTTTTCCTTCTCTAGCTAACCCCTTTCAAATCTCTTCCCTTTCTAATTAAAACATAATAATATTAAACTCTTCACTTTCAATAATTGATCTACAAAAAGTAAGTCTACCGTCTTCACTTCCATTATCTTAGTCTCACCTCTCACGCGTTATTGCTTTGGAAATTTATTAGATGGCGACGCCCATGTATATTTTTATTTATTTGTTTATTATTATTATTATTATTATTATTTTTATTTTTTTTTTTTTGCGTTAGGTTCAATTTGGTTCTTATACTCAGAAAATTTACATTTTTAGGCCTTTTATTAAATCCTCACTTTTCCATTTTGAGTTCAATGTCTATTAACTAATTTAAAATAAAGTTCTCACTAATTTTTTATTACTACTAAAATTAATTTAAAATTTTCACATTAGTCAAAGCATGGACATGACTCAACTGGTATCGGAGATACGAAAGTGAGTTTATCTCAACAATAATTGTCATAATCTTTTTCCTTAGAGGTCGAATGTTCGATATCTCATCCCTGCAATTGTTGTACTAAAAAAAATCATATTATAATTATTTTAAACTCAATCAAATATCAAAGTGAGAGTTCTTTTATTTCAAAAATAGAAATATTGTTGAAAATAATTACAAATATAGCAAAATTTTACTTTCTATCTGTGATAGACCACGATAAACCTAGATAAACATTTATCACTTTACTATATAGACATGGATAGATGTCTGTCTGGGTCTATCATAGATAGAATGTAAACTTTGCTATATTTGTAAATAGTTTAATATTTTTTCTATTTATAATGATTTTCCTATTTTAAACCATATACACCAATTGAAAATTGAACTAAAAAACTTATATATATATATATATAATGTGAGATTAAATAGAAATTAGATTCAAAATTTATTCTAAATGTTTATATATATATATATATACTAGTCAAGAAAACGTGCATATGTAAGTAAAATACAGGGTACATATTAAATTTTAGCATGTAACAAATAAATATTATATAGTTTTATTTTAATTACCATCAACTTTTAAAAGTTAGAAAACATTTTGACAAAATTGAATGTATATGATAAACATTTGATATATTTTTGCAGCAAATAAACATTTGACCTTAAAATAAATATAATATATTTGAAAAAAAAATTAAACTAAAATTGATTTTAAAATAAGTGACATTAGATAACAGATAGATCAGAATTTGAAAAAATGTGATAAATTTTTGGAAAAGATAACATTTTTTAGATAATGATTGCTTGAACAAAGTTTGACAAGAAAAAAAACAAAATATTGCAAAGGCTAGAGTGGTTGTTGCAGGGGTGAAGTTTCTTTGACGAAGGGGTATTTTGATGAAAGATTATTATTGATGAAATGTCAATGAAGTGATGTAATTACGATGGATGAAGCGTCAAGGAACAGATGTAATAGAAATAAAATAAGAATTATAAGGACAAAAAGGGAAGGAGAAAATTCTCATGTCATTACCCCTTTTAAATTAATTTTGACCCAGACAAGTTTTTCAACAATTACGTCAGTGAACCGAACTCTTCGGCGGCCTAACCAAAAAAAAACTTTCTCTTTGTTTAAATCTTTTTTTTTTTTTCCTTTTCAGTTCTTCTCATTTTCTCATTTTGTTTATTTTTCCTTTTTCCCGTTTTTATTCCTGAAGAGGAGACTTGCCGTAATTTTTCTTTTCAAGTTGTAATATTTAAAAATTGAAGCTTAAAAATTTAAATGAAATAAAATCTTTACTTCATTTATATTAGTTATTTTAATGGAATTCATGCATCAAAATTCTTTACTCATCTTTTATTCTTTCTTTTGGTTTTTGTCTTTCCCACCCCATTGGTCTTCTAATTAATTACTTTCTGAAAATTTTACATTTTAAAATTTTTGTATATTCATACAAGTAGAAGACTACAAATTAAAGGGGACAAGAATATAGTGCATGTGCTGAGTACTTCTTGTTCTACTTTGTCTTCTTCACCATCTGCACATGTCACCAACTCTCCAACACTTGTATGTGGAATATACCACTATACTTTTTATTTATCTTCTTTATATACTTAGTTTCTACTATTTTTATAACTCCATAAATAACAAAATTGTAAAAAAGCATGTTCATTTATTTATTTCTCAAAACTTTTAACCACCATACTCTAGACTCTTAAACCCTAAGTTTTGCATTAAAATATAATTTTAGCACTAATCTGATTATTAATAGAAACTTTTACGTACAACATATATTTTTTTTTTATTTAATTTCTTTGATATTAGTTTAGATAAATAAGTAGATAAATTCAATATAGTTTAGGTTTTAAGAAACCAAAAGATTAGAGGTACAAAATTTTTTACACCTATTTGATGTTAAATTTAAAGAAAAAAGAAATAACAATGCTTAAATACTTTTAAATGATAAATGAAAATCAATAACAATAATTATATTTTTTAAAAAAGAAGAGGTCAGAATTAATTACAATAAATGGAAGTTAAGAAAAAACAAAAACAAGATGAATGAATAATAAAAGCAAACCATGCTAAGACTGGAGATCATCTTTGATATTTCTTGAAAAAAAAAATATTACTATTATTTTGGACGTGATGTGACACTGAATCTTTTCGTAATGGGAGAGGAGGATGGTGAACAATGCTGATTTGAAAATATATATATATATATATATATATATTACAAATTTAGTTTAACTTTCAAGTTTATGGTTATTTGATTATTGAATTCTTAAAATTGTCTAATAAATTTATTTATGGTCAATTCTGTGCTAATTAGTTCATAAACTTTAAAAAGAAATTAAGATATATTAGATATAATTAAAATTTGAATTATATGCGTAATGAAATTTTGGTTAGTAGGTTTCTTAATTTTTTAAGAAAAAGTATAAAATATATTAGTCACCAATTTGATACAAAATTTTAAAAAAATTCGAGAATTTATTAAATACAATATTAAAAGTTTAAAAATGAATATGCATCTTGGCTTCTTTTAAACTGCCCCAACAGAACCGTAGCGTTTGGAGCCATTTTGGAGTTCATTTCAAGCTCAGTTCTTTCATATGGCTATGGCTTCCGTTGATGTCATTTTCTTTTCATTCTCTCTCTTCTTCTACTTTCTTTCCCTCTCTCACTCTGCAACCATCACACTCCAAAACAACTGCACTCGCACCATTTGGCCCGGCATTTTATCCGGCGCGGGCACCGCCCCTCTCCCCACCACCGGCTTCTCCCTCCTCCCCACCGCCGCCTCCGTCCTCTCCGTCCCACCCTCCTGGTCCGGCCGCATTTGGGCTCGCACCTACTGCTCCACCGACCCCTCCTCCGGCCGCTTCTCCTGCTCCACCGCCGACTGCGGCTCCGGCGCCGTCGCATGCGGTGGCGCCTGCGCTGCCCCACCCGCTACTCTTGCCGAATTCACCCTTAACGGCGGCGGCGGCTTCGATTTCTACGACGTCAGCCTCGTGGACGGGTACAACATTGCGATGCAGATCGTGCCGGTGGGTGGGAAGTCCGGAAATTGTACGGCCACCGGTTGCATTGCGGATTTGAACGGGGATTGCCCGCCGGAGCTTCAGGTGGCGAGGGGAGGCGGAGAGGATGGGGGGAAGCGGAGCGTGGCGTGTAAAAGCGCGTGTGTGGCGTTTGGGACAGCAGAATATTGCTGCAGTGGGACGTTTGCAAATCCGAACACGTGCAAGCCCAGTAATTACTCCAAGTTTTTCAAGAACAATTGCCCGTTGGCTTACAGTTACGCCTTCGATGACGGAACCAGCACTTTCACCTGTGTGTCAGCCAATTATGTCATTACCTTTTGCCCTTCTTCCTCTTTACCCAGGTATCACGGCAATACCTTTTACTACTATCCATACTACTCTCATTTATTATTTTACAAATCTTCAAATAATTCATTATCGTTGAATGAAGTTAATATCAAATTACTTCTATTTTTAGTACTATGGTATTTGCCGCACAAAAGCTTCATTTAAGAATTCTATACTATACTTACCCTATAATCTTTTCCACATATAAAAACCCAAATTATTGATAAGTTGGATGCCATGCACAACTTAACATTTCAAAAATAGATTTTTTGAGTGCATAATTAGGAGTGATTTTTAAATCGTTAAAATTATTTTTTTTATTTTTAAAATTATTCTAAACACATTTTTAATAACTCAAAATTAATTCAATATAAAATTCTACTCCATTGTATACAATTTTCATATCTTTAAAAGGATTGAAAACATGTTTTATAGTGATTTTAGAAACGACAATAGTAATTTTAACCATTTTAGAAACACTCACAACCATGCTCTTAATCTTTTAAATCTATAATTGTTAAATTGAAAGAAAAAAAAATAATGGATTGAATCTTATTTCGCTTTTGACTTTTTTTACTTCCCCGTTCATAAGTTTATTTTAGTTCACATTTGTTTTCTTCTGAATTCATAATCAATTTAATCTTTAAAATTTTAAAATGTCTCTATGATGTTATTTTACTTTAAAAATTTAGAGAAAGTAAATGAGATTTAAACATGCATTCATTAAATTAAATTGTCTTTCCCATAACTTTTAATATAAAAAATGTAAGATCAAATTTTGAAGTCTGAGGTTTCCTCCTCACCACACATATTAAAAGTTCAAAATGAAAGCGAAAATTTTGAGATTTTATTAATGACAGAGGATTGAGACTAATAAAAAAGTATATAATTAATGAAGAAGAGCATGGTGTCATATTATTTATTTGGCTTATTTATTAGATCCAAAATATTACAATGTATTCAACTTTCGACCAATATTTTAGTGTGAAAGGTATCGATTTTATTTGCAAGATATAAAAGATGATAATTTGAAAATTGACATCTCAACCAATAAAAAGAAAAAAAATAATAAATAAATTATAAAGATTTATGCATTAATCTATTTTGTTTTGTTTTTGGCTCAGTTTGAAGGCATCTGGTGAACCACAACCGCAAGCGGCTGACATTTCAAGCTGCCGGCGTCGCACTGCACCGCCGTCCTTTGGCATTTTCTCCGCCGTGTGGGTGGCCGTTTGGCGGCTGCGCCATATGTTTCTACACGCCAAAATCACTGAATATTTAAATGGCTAAATATATACTAATGATTTCCGAGAACAATGATTTTTTTTATTATTATTAATTTTCTTTCTAATGTATTATAAATCTTCAATTAAATATGAGCTTACGGTAATTGACAATTTCTTCCTAGAGATTGAAAGTTTGATTCTCATCATAGTTGTTATACTAGAAAAACTTCGATTAGATCAAATGTGAAAATTGGTTATAATAAATCTAATTCTACTTGGATATGACATTAAAATATTTGAACGAGATACTCTATTACAACTATATAGATCGAGGTAATGTATCATTTTCTATATGAGTGTAACTTAGACCATACAAAATTGGAGATATGTATAAAACGCCAACCATGTTATTGGTCTTTTAAATTTTAAATTTCGTTAATTCCTACTATCTCTTTTCAAATGGTTAAATCTATTTGGCTCAACCAATATAAAAAAGGTATTTTTCAGAATATATATATAGTATTTCTTATGTAGTACTAAAATAAAATTATAAATTTTACACACAATCACATGTGTTATGAAGTAATGTAATAATAAAACTATAACTTAACCATAACCATAGACAGATTTAAAATCTTAGAAGTTTAAAAACAACTTTTTATAATATATATATTTGAAACTATTTTATTTATTTTAGCAATTTAAAATTAATGTTTAAAATGTCGATGTCGATTAAAATATCAAAATATTGATAAAATATTGATGTGGATGAATATATCTAAAAAAATTGTTGAAAACAATCCATTTAAAATATATGTCTAAACTAATAAATATATATTTTACACATTTTAATGAGTTTTTTTTTTCTTTTTAAATCCTTTTTAACGAGTTAAACATATGTGGTACACATTATGTTGCTATATATTTTTTTTAACCTCTGACAATGTCGCTTTCGCTTTTGAAATTGTTTAGGGGTTAACGAGTGGGTCCAGCCCAATTATTTAATTGGGCCATATGCTTACATATTTGGGCGGCTGCAACTTGCCCTATGGCCCATTTATTTTGGATTGCTCAGTCAGCTTTCAGCTACTCCTAGCTTTGCATGCTTTTCATTCTTAAGTTTAGCACGAGTACGACATGGACACAAATCATTTGTATAACATAACATGCTTCCAAAATGCAAATATAAGTTTTTTTTATTCGTTTTTAATTTTCCCTAATTATAATAGCACCAAATTTCGTTACAAGGTATGAGATTTTTACTTACCAAAAATGTTTTGTTGAGATTGATACTCCTCTATTCTCGAGATTCGGGTATAACACTCCACACCGAAAAGAAAAACGAGAAACATTCATGGTGTATAAGTAAAAGATAATATTTGTATTATATAGAATTTTGTAGCCAATTTTCAAAATAAAGCTATTGTAGTATTATATGGGGGAGAGTTGTTCTAACATGTAATGCCTACAAAAACAATTTTTTTAACCATACTTCTGTCTCTATCGAGAAATTAAGTATTAATTATTACTAAAAAAATTAACTTATAATATAAAATATATTGTGGAATTATGATATACTAAACATTTTGGACAGTTTGAAAATGTAAGAGGTTGAGAATTGAGAATACCACACATTGGTTGCAACTTGAAGTAACAATTTCTCAAGTTGAAATAATGATTAATAAGTTAATTGAAAATGACATTATACTTTGAACGTAATTAATTTGATATTAATATTTTTTTTTCTTTATTTTTTTCAAAAGAGATGAGATTAGGAGAATTCTTTATTGATTAAATTGATATTATTATTTTATTTAGACAAGCATCTTGCAACTATTGATGTTGTGGTATCTTTTGCTTGCATGCTTACTTGCGTTGTCATATTTTAATCATTTTTTAAAAAATTGGTTACGTTTGACATGTTTAATTAATTTAATTCGTCTTTAGAAAAAGAAAAATTAAAGAACCAATAGAAGTGTCTTATTTATTTCTCTTAATTAAAATTTTTCCTAAGCGTTTTAAAATAAAATAATTTTGAATTTTTTGGGTTATTGTAATCTATTAGAAAAAATGTATTACTTTCACTAACATTAAACAAAAGAGAAATAATTGTAAATTAAAAAAAAAAACAAAAAACAAAAAACAAAATTTTAAACTTTTCTTTAAACGCTATAACAGAGTTACATATCATGAATCATGTACAAACTCACTGTTTTTCAAATGAAAGCAACAAAAGCTAATAGAGAATATAAAATTGCATGTTCACATGGCATAAAACTGAACTAATTATGGAACATATTTTATATTTTATATTTAGCCTATTATTATTATTATTATTATTATTATTATTATCATGTTAGGTGAACTAATAATATCATGCAGACAAGTTAACATGTCTAAGCCCGGCCATACAAACTCTAATCAATACATTTAACATGTAAGCTAAATTTTAAAGTAATGAAATTAATTTGAAAGTTAAGACATATTCTGGATTGAAATATGAGGCAGAGTTTTTGTAATACCAATAAAGTAGGTCAAATCTTAGCTATCTCATCTTATTTTGTCTTAATCTCTAGATTCATTTTGGTATGCTAAAATTCACTCATGAACAGACATAAGTCTCAAAATTAGGTTATATACTAAACTTAAAAGATCCATTTGCAGTGGATAATGAGATGGCGCTATGTTGAAGGTTGTTCGGGGCATTTTGTGGGTGCTGTGTCTCAATTTACGGAAATTTGGTAAATGAAATGGAAAAAGTAGAATAAATAAAAAGAAATAATGGATTAATTCCTTAAGATAAATGTGAAAGTATCATCTTCCAAATCCCAATTACCTGTCCGCCCGCCGGCTTTTGCCATTCTCTCACGGCCGCCTATTCCCTATGTGCAAATCCTCGTCCCCCGATTTCACTTTTTTTTTTTTTTTTTTTTTTTTGG